>JAJHUR010122762.1:4749-17864 GCA_027495735.1 Lutjanus campechanus | reverse complement strand
CTTGAACTATTGGCTACACTGCTACACTGCCCCAGTGATTACTGCTCTGTTTCCTCTGTATCCATAGGCTTTCAAAAACATGTCAAAATACGTATGGAATGATGCAGAGCAGGCCTGGTCTGTATCTCAGTGCATACTGAACATTTAGTATAAATGAGCCTGAAGGCATAAGGTCTTAACAGTCCAGTGTCATTCTTCAACGATGGTCAGTTTTGATCTGGAAAGTTTTATTTAAGTATTAATATATTTTATTTCTCTATTCTGTGTAGATACATTCCTGATAGTGGTTGTGTTGAAATTATTTAAATAATATAGAATTTTGCCATTTATTGTAACATTCAGAGGAAATTGTAGTTTTCATCACATCACCAAAAAACTGTGTTTTTTAAACAAAATGAAACATACCTTGTTTTTTTTTTCAAAATATTTAATGGAATTTCACACGTAGATGTAACTAAATGCATAAAAAGAATTTATTTTCAGGGTTTTAATGATAGTGTTTTTCCATCATTAAGATGAAAAATGCTTTGAACTGTCTTTCAATCAATTTCTTACACGGCACAATCATGATTTCTCTACTTTGGTAGATCAATTGTAATAACAGCTGCACAATTTTAAAAACTACACTTTACTTATAAATTTGTTCTGTGATGGAGATGACACTGTGTGATGAAAAAGATTGTATATGCAAACCAAACACTGGCTCTAGAGGATAGGTGCTGTCAAATCCTACACACTGGTCCTTTAAAAGGAAGTCAGCGTTGACTCTTGGTTTCACACTTTGATGAAACATCCAAACATGCTTTGACCAGCTGCAGTATTTGACACATTTGGAGAGAGAACAGCCTGAAGACAGTTGATGAATACCTTTATTTCTTGGCCCACATATGCATCAATCTGGCCAATTATGACTGGTTTCCTTGTTAAAGTCACACCGGGATATATTTAAGTTTGTTCCTGTGGATGTGTGTGTGTCTGTGAGAAATAAATAATCAAGCTTGACACAGAACACAGGGTGGAAGAATGAGACAGAAAAGCTGTTAGTTTCATAAAAGAAGCCTTATTACATCCAGGGGGAAATTAGTGAGCATGTGATGGATGGCGTGCTCCATCGTCACGGTGAATTATTGCACAGCCGAAGCATAAAGCACTCGTTGGTCTCAGTAGGGCACATGTGCCACCGTATCAATCACAGAGCCATATGAACACAATCAGAAATGTGTCACGCAGATGCTGTGGTTAACCTTCAGGATTAATGACACATCGTCCTGCTCATATTCAAAAGGTTACAAGCTTCGGTCATAAATCGGCATCCACAATTACGACACGTGTAAAATCAAATATATCACAGATCTGAAAAGCTCTTTCAATGGCTGCAGTAATTAGGTGTTACCAAATAAATTCAGATGGTTATGGGACATTCAGCAGAGTCATGATATCATGTCTGATCCTGTTAACATGTATCTCATTCCAAAAATACAATAATGAGAAGGATAAACCCAAATACGGCCGTATTGATTGATTAATTTCACATTACGGCATCACACGAGGGCCACTTCTATCAAAAGGCCATCAATTATGAATGGCACCATATGGGTCGCCTTTCCCTCCCTCTAATTATGTGAAAGTCAAGAAAAATCCAATTTGCTTTTTTGCATTATTAAGGAACAGCAAAGCAGCACGTCCGCACAGTGTTTAGGAAGTCAAACTCAGCCCGAGATGATTAGTCTGTGGAGAGGTTTTATCACTGTTTAACATTCTGGAGATATAAAATACATATTTCTCTGTGTTCTTTGTTAATTATATTCTCTGTGTCTGTGTCTGTCTGTCCACCATGCACTGTGAGTGTGACTGATAGCTCTGAAAAAAAGGCAGTAGGACCTTACAGTAAGTTTATTCTACCAAAATGTTTAAGTATTAAAGGGACAATCCACCCCCAAATCCAAAATACATATTTTACTCTGGCCTGTAGTGCTGTTTTATCCATCTAGATTGTTTTGGTGTGAGTTGCAGAAGTTTGGAAATATTGGCCGTCTGCACCAAAAAATACGTTTATGTAGGACTAGTAGACAGATTCTAAAGTAGTTCTGGTTGACTGAAGGAAAGTTGTTCCTACGTCCTACATGAAACTGCTCCAAACAAGGTCTGTAGATTATCTGGAGCAACCGGGTCATGATTTTTGGACAGAGACACTTTTAAATGTTTCAAATGATTTTTGGTGCCATCTAGCCCCATTATGTTGGCAGACAACTCTGGGGCCAATATTTCCAAAACTCTGCAACTCACACCCAAAAAAATCTGGATGGATAAATAGTCCTACAGGCCAGAGGAAAAATATGTATTTTTGATTGTGGGGTTAAATGTCCTTTTAAAAGAACTAAAATCAGGACATGATTCAATTTCAAATGGAAAATTCCAGTTGCATTTTTATATATTAGTTTAGCTAGATATTAGTGCTGAGGTTGAGCCGCCAACCCAACATGTCAGTATTTGAGTCTCAACAATCAACTGTCTCTCTCCAGACTCACTTGTAGCGGCTTTAAAAAACAGCAGGTGCAGAATTGTATATCGCAGTATGCACACAAGGCAGAGCAAGACAAAAATGACTTTACAAGACAAAACAAGATGAAAATGACATAAAATGCATAACAAGACATAAAAAACAAAAGATGTGACAAGATGAAAATGACAAACATGATGTGAAAGATGTAACAAGACAAAACTATGTAAAAGACGCAGCAAGAGAAAATAACATAGAACATGTAAGAAGATGAAAATGACATAAGATAAAATCAAGATGAAATCAAGACAAAAATGATGTAACAAGACAAAACTATGCAAAGATGCAGCAAGATGAAAATGATACAAAACAAAAACAACAAAAGATGTATGAAAAAAAATGATTTGTAAAAGGAAAGGCAGGTAAAAGACCTAACAAGACAAAAACCAAAAGGACATAACAAAGATGCAGCACGATGAACATGACATAAAACAGGTAACAAAATGAAAACACTGTATAAGACATGACAAGAAAAACACAATGGAAGATGTGACAAGAATGAACATGATGGAAAAAACTGAAAATGATACATAAAAGGCAAGGCAGGTAAAAGACAGAACAAGACTAAAACAACTGAACAAGACAAAACTATGTGAGAGACACAGCAACATGTAAACAAGATGAAAAGGACGGTAAAGAAGTAACGACAAAAACATGACAAACCGACAAGCTTTGCACAGAAACAGCTGGTAGAAACGACTTTTTCCTTTTATACTCTGAGGACATTTCAGAGCCTGTACTGTTTCACTTTTAGTTGAATCAGTACTTCTACTTTCACCAGAGTCTCAAAACTATGTTTTGCCCTGAAACCAGACTGATACTCTTCCCATAAGTTGTTGTTGTTGGACTCAGTATCAGCTGACAGTCAGATTTTAGGCACTAAGCAGAGATGAAACTTCTTCTTCTTCCCAAATGAACACTTTTCACATGACTGTTAAGTATTTCTCAGTGTTTATTAGTCTGTGTGCTATCTTAAAGTAGCACATGGTAAAAATATTCCCCCAACCTACTTTCCATGAGAGCTTGTATAAATAATTCACATGAAGTTGAATTTGTTTGCTTTGTGAGGATCGTGTGGGGGCGGCTGGCAGCTGTAAACTACCTGTACAAACTTGACGACAATTAGCTCATGTGGCGGCGCCGCAGGTTACAGCTCTCCAAAGCCCCCCCTGCTCTCCAGTCAACAGACGCACTCCCAACACTTTTATCATCTTCCATTACCACAAAATTTACCTCACCTCTTAAAAATATGAACATAATAACAACAAATTGCTGCGAGACCACAAGGCAATATACAAAGATGTAGCCAAAACACTTGTTCCCAATTGCAAAATAATGAGCGGGAAGTACTGTGCTTCTGTGAGTAACAGAGAAATCAGTGCAGCTCTCTGTGCGTGCCTCTTGGAAGTTGCTGCCAAACATATCTCCAGGACCACAGCTATTACCTCTGTTCAGTGGCATGCAATTTATATGGCGCACCCTGGGGAAATTAACTTTGTGGTGACAACTCACAAGATCAACAATTCTGAGAGGAATTCAGGCCATTCCTCTGCAGAAAGGAATAGTATAATTACAGGCCATGAACTTCAGCACAGAGGAATTTTCTCTCTCTCTGGACTATTTATATCATTTTGTTTGTTGGAGTGCTTTTTCCTCATAAGAATTGTTGTTGTTTACATGTCAGAACGAAGAATTTGACCTCAGAACTTGCAGATTTTCAAGCTTTCCTCCAACAAAATGTTTCCTAGCCTTTTAAAGAGTCGTAAAATATTCATTGTCTGCTTTTCGCTCGTATTCCCTGTCCTGATGCTGCTGAGCAGGGCTTTTGGCATCGCAGGGGAGAACTGTGCACACACCATTATGAGACTGAGGCAACGATTATGCCCAGTCGGTGCCGGGAGCCAAATGCATACCAATGGGCTGTGGAAATATACTGATATGCAGAGGGGGTCAGCCAGAAGATGAGCAGCGAGCAGTCTCGCCTGCCAACGTCTCGGCTGTCCTGCATTCCAAACCGCGTCCTGTTGCATAATGAAAAGAAGCTCAAGCACACAAAAGCCTCTAATCCAGCGAGCTGTTACAGTTACACTGAGAGGAAATCAAAGTTCATCTACCAGTGTTCATCTGTAACTGCAACATTTAGACTGAATGAATGGACATGGACAGACTTAAAGAGAGATTTGTGTCGCCTTTGTGTCCATCTCATCTCATGCATATTTAAGAGCATATTACTGCAAAACCTGATAAACATCAATCGTGACAAAAGCTCTTTATTACTACCAGGGCTGAATTCACCTGCTACAATTACTATAGCCCAGGGACCCTTATTGATACCCGCCTCCCACTCTCTGTGCATGACGTCTTCTTTATTAACTTTTTCCCCACCATTGACGAGCTATCTCGTCATTTGAGACACAACGGTTCCCCACCAATTACAAGATACCTCGTCAACTGCTGTTTTCACTGCCAGGCAGTAGGGGATGCTGTGATGCATCATCTGAGAAAAACAAAACAAAACTGTCCCTCGAAGAAGCAGAGAACCACTGGAATTGATCAGCAGATGGTCAGGCATGAAAACATTGGTGCTCAGAGCACACGGACCTGGGCACAGAGCATGGCTGCTCACGCTGCAGTCCCCGGACCGGCACAGCCTTCAGGACACAGTGAGGCTGCTCACGTCGCAGCCCCTGGGAGTCACGCTCCAGTCGGTCAGATAGCACTCCAGCCCCCGGGCTTCTCAGACAGTGTTTTGGGTGGGGGGCAGGGGACACACACAGCTAACGTTAGCCACACTGGTGACAGTGATGTCACACACGTAATATGAGGTGATTAAAAAAAATAAAAAAGTGAAGTCAATATTCTGCTTAAAAATGTCTCTTTCCACAAAACAGTTCTGTTTTTTGTCTGAAAAGTGGATTTTTTTTGATGCAACCACCCAACATTGAAGTGCTTATAAAAAAGAATGAATGAAGCAAGAACAAAACATTTTTCTCTGTCTGAAACTAGAAGATCTGTTCTTTCTTTTGATATATTCCATGTTAACAGAATATTCTGTGGGTGTTGAAAAATCAGTGAATTTTGTCAAAAATTCTGGTGCTGGCTGGCAACTTTATAAAAAAAACACTGTCAGTGAATTCATTAGTTAATTAGTTAATTAGTTAAGAGCAAAATAAGAAAATACAGGCAGATGACTGCAGGGTCTCTGCAGATACAGACACCACCACACACCTCCAGTGGGTCAGACATGTTACTTGAGAAGGATTATTTTTATATTTTGTTATAGTTGATTTTAAGAAGGTCATGCATAGTTTGGCTTTAAATATGGACCACTGATCGCATATCAAAATGCACCGACCCAGTCAAATTTGGTTGAAAAGACACTGAAAAAATGGCTTTGCCAATTTGATTGATTTCAGTAGAAAGATGAAAAGATGTCTTTTCTATGTCATTGAAATGACAACTATTTCAGGACATCCATCAACGTCTGGTTTTAGTTAAGAGAAAAAGGTGAAAAGTTGTTGTTGGAAAGACAATCAGATGAACCAGACATGGCCCAAATTTCACCATCTATTTCAGCATTGCAGTTTTTTTGGACTAGATTTGGACCAGATTAGACGGACTACACATGGTCCAAATTTCAACGTCTATTTTTGGGCTACATTTGGACCAAATCAGTCAGACTAAACATGCCCCAGTTATTGTTGGGTTAACCCCCCATGGAAAGTTGAAAAAAAGTGGAAGAATTGCAAAAAAGTTTTTACACTTGGCTGAGGTGGAAACTTTATCAGTTATCACTACATTTGAACTACTGTACCTTTGAGGTGTTTGGAACAGCGTCTTCAGACTTGGTTGGACAATAAATTGCATTGCATGAACTAGTATGATTTAAGCATACAGTGCCCTTTCAACACATTGATCACTATGATCTCCACTTGTTAAATGCTACATAGACTAGAAAAGCACTACATAAATGCAGTCCATCGACCATTAAAAGCACTTAACAACTACATGTCATGATCACCCATTCACAGAGACTCACTGTGCCATCTGGAGCAATTTGAAGTAATTTGGTGCAATTTGTTTGCAGGAGCCTGGATAAAAACACTGATCCTCGGATTAATGGACAACCCGCTCTACCTCCCGAGCCACAGATGCCACTTGTTACTTTCAAGGCACAATCTGAATATCCAGAGTTGGGATCAAGTCATTATGAGCAAAGTCACAAGTAAGTCTTTGCACTCAAGTCCAAACTCCTAAACTTTGAGTGTTGAGTTTCATCAAATGTAATGCCATTATATTAACAGAGCCTTGACTTAGTTACCTTGTGAGGCATCTCATCTCAAACAAACAGTGGCAGCTCCTAAAGAGGTTAGCGTAGATACTGTGATAGCATCAGTTATATCAGGACTGGAGAGTATTTCTTTATTGAAAGTAGAACAAAGGACGACACTGAAGGCTTTTATCAATGGAAAAAAATGTTTTCACTCTTCTTCCGGGCCAACTTTAGTTAGGTTGAGTTGATCTGATTTGTAGAAATTAGCCATGTTAGACATGACAGCACATTTTTTAAGTGAGTGCCCTTTTCCAAACAGTTTCTATTGATTTATGGCTAAATTCCACCAGGCACAGCTGCATCGTGGCACCCAGGGCTGATCGCAGCTTTTCTGCACAATGTTTGTGATTCCAAAAGCAGCACCTTGGAGCATCCTAGAAGCGGCTTTCCACTCAGTGCCGCTTCCTAAATGCACCAAGTCTATTTTTGATGGATGACATGTCAATCAGCACAGAGCAGATCGAGCAGGCAGGATGTCAGACTCAGAAAAACTAGAGAGAATCCAATCAATTTTCGAAATAAAAGACCCCATGCAGACTGATAAAGAAACTATTGAACTGTGTAGTGTATTTCATGGTCAGAGCACAAAGAGCAAGGAAAGAGGACCAACTCAGAAAAATTTGAACAAGTACACACAGGCAAAATGATCCACTGCTGAAATGCTTCTGAAATGCTGCTGGTGGGGGCTGTAGACGTGTGAAGGATGCATCAAAACTGTGGTGCAGACGTGCCGGGCCCAGTGGAATCAAATCACATATTGAAAGAAGCTGCATTGTAACTTCTGACCTGCACATTTTGCAGTTTGTTTTGTTGTTAACAACTTCATGCTTTTTGTACGCAAACAAAACAATCTTTGGTATCACTTCTCTCCCGCAACATGATTGGATGCTGTCGGATTGGTTCAAACAAATTGGACCTGGGGAATTAAGTGTCAACTTGCTGAGAATGAATAACGCTAATGCTAGCTGATTCAGGAAATGAAGGAAAATGACTTGATTTGTGGATTCACAGTGTTTATATAACAAACTTTTTCAACTTTGGACTTTGGGGGGAGTGTCAAGTGTTTTCAAATCAAAAGACTCAGAGTGAAGTAATTGGTGTTAAAGGGCAAGTCGAGTTGTCGAAGTCTAAAGTCATCAAATTGGTGACTCAGTTCCAAGTCCACAGCTCTGAATATCACACTACAACTTGTACTTGTAGTACATGTAGGTATTCACTGGGAGAAAGATTTGTGATTCTTTATTTTCGGCAGATCTGTCAGACGGTACAATCTAAAGAAGCAATGATGTATTTCCTCTTGACATGTTTGCTGATGTAGACAGACCTTCCACAGTTATATCAGTTTAAAGAAATCACTTAGTGTGATGTCCCTAATGTCTCAGCGTTGCCTAATGAAGCTTCTATGGCCGGTGTCACAGCAATAAAATCACCATGCAATCTTATATTTGTCTAGAAATCTATATATAGACTTGCCTTATCAATGTTAAATTGCTCAGTGGGTCATTGTCACAGCTTCTCTCCCTCTCCTCTAAATCACAGAACTACCTGAGTTGCTAAGTAACACTGGTCCCATGATAATAGAGTTCAGGTCAAACACAAAGTCTTCAGTTATTGGTACACAGCAGTAGACAAAGTCAGCTCTCTACCTGACCGCCCAAGAACACCAGAGGACAATGAGTTTGTGAAAGGCAAACAGATCAATACTTGATCGCTTCACACTCTGTCAACTCCACCCACCAGCTCCTTCAGTGAGCCCCGCTCTTTAACACCCATCAACACACCCAAACCTTGAGACCGGTGAAGTATTTCTCTGTATTCTCTGTCACGGTCTGTGACGGGCGCCGCTGCGATCGCTGTGTTCTTGA
Source organism: Lutjanus campechanus (assembly GCA_027495735.1). Lineage (NCBI taxonomy): Eukaryota > Metazoa > Chordata > Actinopteri > Lutjaniformes > Lutjanidae > Lutjanus > Lutjanus campechanus. The sequence goes on along the minus strand of JAJHUR010122762.1, from coordinate 9,106 downwards.
GGTGGACGGCCATTAGGAGGAACCCCCGCTGCTTTGATATCTTACTTTGTTAAAGTGTACTGACAGTAAATAGATTTGGTCGATCCATATTTCATTTCCTGTGCGCTCTCTGGGGAAACTTCCCTTGTCCTTGTCAAGCAGCCAGCATCCTCAGTCCCGCAGAAACCGCCGCCAGCCTCCGGAGGCCTCGCAAAAAACACATCCTCCCTCCACTTGACAGCATCATTGCCAACGGCCAAAAAAGAATCCACCATAGCTTGATTGAAAACATCAATCATTTTTGTTGCGCCGTGTTGCCTTGAGTCGGATGCTGCAGAGAAACAGTGTTATCAATATAATCAGAAATCTTACATCATATTAATGGCAGCTTGACTTTTAATACAAGGCTACTTTTCACAAGTTTGTGGAGTTCTGAGGAAACTTCAGAAGCATTCTGCCAGGATTACATTACACCGTAATATAAACAGTTAAACCATGGATTTCTTGATTGATTTGTGAATTAGCATGGCCCAGCTGTACTTGAGTTTAAAAGATCAGTTTGTTTTGCAGTTAGTTTTGGCCATCTGTCAGTTGTGATACCCACCAAAATCATCTCTGAATATACGGGACCACGACAGCACTGCTGCAACAGGTCCAGCGGGACGAGAAACATGAGCAGCCAGTTTAGCCAGATTATCTTAACTACTTCATCTGAATGCAAAACCAAACCTGAGGTCACTGTTGGTAATACTAGGCTCGTTCGAGATGAGCTGCGCCTCATCTGGAAAGTAGACAAGACCAGGCGGCCGCAGCAGGAGGCGGCGAAAAAAAGCTGCAGCCAAGACAGTTTCCAACAGACTTCAGATAATACACAGGAAGAGACATAAGGCAAGACAAGTTTATTTATATAGCACCATTCAGACACAAGGCAATTCAATTTGCTTTACAAGACCATAGAAATACATAAAAATAGAACATTATAAGAACATTAAAATTGTATTTGAGGCCATAAAAACAAAAGCTAAAAGCAAGGTAATAAATAGTTTAAACAAAACCGAAATTTCAAAATAAAAAAAATTAAAAAAACCCATAAAAACAGAAAGCAAACAAATATAAAAACAGTAGCTACAGATTATCTTAACAAGAAGTTATGTATCTACTTTACTGGAAAGCTGCAGTGAACAATGATGTTTTAAGTGCTGATTTAAATGAGCAGACAGTTTCAGGTATTCAGGAAGTTTGTTCCACAGGTGGAGAGCAGAGAAACTAAAGGCTGCTTCACCTCGCTTGGTTTTGATCCTGTGAACACTGAGTTAAACCTGCTCCAGATGATCTGTCTGCTTCATAATGTACAAGTAAATCAGAGAAGTATTTTGGCCAGATACCATTTAGTGCTTTATAGACAAGTAATAGGATTTTAAAATCTGTCCTTTGACACACAGGAAGCCAGTAACATTGATTTAAGCAGTGGCGTAATGTGCTCCACTTTCTTGGTGTTGGTGAGGACTCTGGCAGCAGCGTTCTGGACGAGCTGCAGCTGTTTGATTGATCTAACAGGTGGTCCTGTTAGATCACCTGGAGGCTACCTGTAGTCTGCAGACCACAGTCATAGCTGAAGAAATAAAATGTGTTCTTGATTGCTGATTGAAGTTGAAATAGAAGAGATATACCCAGCATTAAAAATTACAATTACACAGAAAATGAGTATTTTATACAACACGTGGTGTCAAAATTAAAAGCCAATCGGAACCTGTCAGCTCATCGATCAGGTGACAGCTGGGCATTTGCAGTCGGTGGAGAGCAACTGCAGCGCCTGGCTCTAAAAGATGTGGCTGTGTGCATGACATCAGAGCAAGCCGGATGCAAATCTAACAGCATGCATTGTGCGGTGATCCCCGGTGATCGATTTTCTGCAGGCCTGGCTCATCTCGAACGCACCTAATGCTGCATTCATGTGCTCATTCTGAGTGGGAAGTCATTCTTCTGACTTCGGCATGTTCTTGTTTATGAGCTTTTAAGTCATACTTTGTGTTCCAATACCCATATTGCCATATATTTAATATTCCAAAAAAAGATTTTGTATGTCGCCGTGTGAAAACGCAGTATACCCGAAATACCATCAGGTCACATTTTGCAGCATGCAAGCCATCATGCTTTTCTGGCTACTTAAACCCACAATCCTTTGTGACTGGTGCATAAGCAAGAGGGCAAAGGTTTCAGGTGCTATGGAGGTACTATGCCCCATGCAGAGAGTCATGCAGAAACAGCTGTTTGAGGCTCCCAGCTCTCTCTCTCTCTCTCTCTCTCTCTCTCTCTCTCTCTTGCCAGGTTTACACAGCTCGATCAAGGTGGGGATGTTGCGTCATTATTCTGCCTCATCATTCTGTAAGTGCATTGTTATTCCACCTTTAAGGCGGCAGAGGAGGTGGTAACAGAGCTGAATCAATGGATGGGACAGGGGTGAGATGTTTTAGCCCATCCTTTTTACCAAGTCATCAAATACTGAAGCTCTGTCACGCCCCCCGGCGATTCATACAGATGCACAAGGTACCCTTCAGTATCTGATTGAGACTCACCAGGTTTTCACTGTAATATATAGAGGGAGAGAGTCTGAGTGCGGAGCAGACCTGCCAACCTTCAGACCTCAAAAATAGAGAGGATTTCAAAAGAAAAAACTTTCAGTATCAGAGACTTAATTTCCTACATTCTGATGACTTTTAAAGAATGAAAATAAAAATATTAAGCACACTACAACAGCATTTTCATATTAATTAATTCTCAGGAAATCTCAGAGAAAATGTTCCTCTAGCACGGACTTGTGCAAATCTCTGGCATACACTAATATTCATCAGTTTTCTTTCATTAATTTACTTTTTGCTCTGCCCCTAAAAGAAAGTAGACACAGCAGGTTTTATAAAATACAAACCCCTTTCCTTTAAAGCTTTCTTTAAGAAATGTAATTCTTCTTTGTCATAAATCAGGAGAAATAAAGGAGAACCACAGGGGAATTGTGATCCCAGGAGGAAATAAGGCAATAAAAAACAGGAGACTCCTGCGAAAATCCAGAGGGTTGGCAAGTATGGTCTGGAGGATGTGGGGTAGATGGATGACTCAAACAAACACAGGAGACTGAGGTTCATGTCCCATGTGGAATCAAAATGTTAATTAAAAGTGCGTCACAAAACATAACATACTTATTATTACCCCAAAAATGTCTTTTCCTTAAACCTAACCAAACTGCGACTGTTTCACAACCATGAGTTAGAAAGGCTTTCTGGCTGTGACTCATACAGATGATAAATGATACAGAAAATGTCCACAAATTGGGGAGACAATGAGGTCCAGGGGCTCCTTACCCTCCAAGCTAATAACAGGGACAGTAAAGGCCATTATTATTGTTGTTTAGAAAGCAATGTCACTGTCTGACACTTATTTAATATCAGCCATTCCCAAACTTAAGAATGCCACGGCCCAATCTGAAATCTGGAGATCCTCTGAGGCTCACACAAACCTTTAACAGCTCTGATCAACACACAGCACTGATATTTTTCATTGTTAATATGATGACATAACAACAAATCCTGTGGATTTGTTTTATTAGTTCTGACTACTTTTGTAAAATTCATTCATAAACAGGTTTGGACAATAACAGATTACATGTAATGAGATTACATAAACTGGATACAAAACAAAGGTAACTGTATTCCATTACAGTTACAGATAAAAAGAAATAATCAGATGACTGATACACTTAGGAAAAATGAGGATTATGAGAAGGATTACAATTTTAAAGCTGTATAATTATGGTGAAAATATTAATGAATTATGAAATACAACATCATTTCAGGGTACTTCAATGTAAAACATAACCAGTTACATATCTGCATGACACTTATGGTTCATGTATTGCATTACTTTTGGCAGGCATTCATGTAAAATAATCTATGTACTCATGAAGCTGCTTTGGAGACGTCCTGCTGTCTCCATATATTGCGCTTTCTCATGTTTTCACTCCTCGAAGCAGGAGATCTGTCTGCTCGCTTGAAAATCTTTTCTCTTTGTTTCCTCCTGGTAAATTTGCCGTCATGCTGCCACATTTGTGCTCCTGGTGCACCTGCTTCTTAAAGGTGATGAGAGCTGACTTTCTGATTGGTTTATTGCATGTTCAGCCCCGGGACAGGGCAGGATACACCTGTGTCCCTAGTGCAAGGTGGCAAAGGTGGATTTGGACACACTTTGAATAAATTAAACCAATTGCGCCTCGTGCTTTCCACTTGCGCTTTAGATCAGCATAAAATAGGGCCCTTAATCTCTCAGCGCTGTCCATGGTTCTGAAACAACAGCAAGAAGATCGTGTGAACAGGTTCGCTCAAACATT
>JAJHUR010122761.1:1046-31319 GCA_027495735.1 Lutjanus campechanus | reverse complement strand
AAAGGCAAAGATTCCAGCTTCTTAAATGTGAATATGTTCTGGTTTATTTACTCCAACATACATACAACATTTTTACCATTTTACCAATTTTATAGGCAAATAACTATTAATCGATTAATTGAGAAAAGAATTGACCACTTGACAATGAAATTAATCATTAGTTGCTGCTCTAACACACACTATTGTATAGTCTAATACTGCACCCTCAGTTACTTACACTTTCTTGTACTTTTTCTGTACAGTTTCACACAGGACACCTATAGGACTGCTACATGGCCATATTATCGTTAGCAGTAGTAAAACACACATACACACACACACACACACACACACACACACATACACCATCAGCGCTGGAACAGGTTCTGTCAGGTCATCCAGATGGCTCGTCTGACCTTCCACTAACAGGCAATTTATCAGGAGCAGTACTTGTTTTCTCGTTAGTTTGTATTTCTGGGCCAAAAACAAGTAAGTCAGAGAAAGACAGACATCAGAATATGAGCTGACAATTAATCACACAGCCTACTAACCCCTGGCTGTGAGACGCCTGAGTGGCTCTTATGATATGCTGTGACTCACAACACAAGGCATTAATGAATGCCAGCATGTGCTGTGTGTACTGAGCATTAATGTGTGTGCTAAGTGTTACTAATGACAAACAGCATCATGTGCCCACAATGTGGTGAAGTGGCAATACACCCACCACCACAGCCGCGTTCAGTTTGGCAGCCGATTTTGATTTAGTTTTAGCATTTTAAACAAAAATGCGTATGTCATTCGATTTTGTCAGTGTGTTAAATTGAATGTTGTCATGAGTGAAAGTTTATTCCCATTTGTGTCATGCATTTTTAATTTTTATGTTTCCGCATTTTGAGGCTTCGGCTGTTGCCATCTTTGTTGCCATCACCTGTTACCATGGTTACGGGTGATGTTTAGTTTAGTGGAGAAGAAACGGTTAACTTGTTCACACACACACACGCACACACACACACACACATGCACACACACAGAGTGTCCATGTCACTCTGCTATGTAGCAGTACAACAGACTGAAGCTGCGCTCTGTTCCACAGTGTGCATTAAACAGTAATCCCTGCTCCCTGTACAGGGAAAGTCAGTTAAAGGAACGTCCCTAGACAAAATTGTTCCATAATCCTGCAATGTCACACACGCAGACATCATTCCTCCAGTTGTTAGCCTGTTGACATAAAACTCCTGGATGTGGAAATTTTACACAACTTGTGAGTGAATGTGATTTGATAAATTTACAAGATGTCCAATGCCATTCCTAAAGATACTGATCTTATGCAGATTTATAGATTATTATGTAATATGTCCATAATATACAGATTATTATTATGCAATATTTATATTATGTTGTCCTCGATAATTATGTCTGATTATGTTCTTTGTTTTGTAAGTTACAATGACAGTACTTGTGGACATGTTGTTGCTGATGGGCAGAAACCTTGTATGTCCAAGGACTTCCTGAAAAAGAAAGACTTCCTGAAAATTTCGTTCTTTTCAGGCATACCCACTGTTTTTATGCTGCTTAATAACTAATTTTAATACTTCAGTGGTTAAATATTTGTAAAAACCCACAGGCAGACATGATTTATGAAAAAAAAAATCAATCTTTTGTATCTTTTGTCAGGGGGTGGTGGGATCTGGACATCAAAGGGTCAACCTCTGCGAGTGAGTGTTAGCCTCTATTGATGAAAATCCCGGCTGAACATGCAGCTGTGTTTGGGTCACCTCCATTCAGAAGCGGCGGAGATAGCAGTCACAAGGATCCAAGCACAGAGGAATACTGCTCATTGGAGAGAACAGTTTTATTGCTCGTTGACTGTGTAGTTAAAATATTCTAGGAGTGAATGTGGCCAAGCGGGGTGAAATGAGCCTGATCAGTTTAAGAAAGGTCGTTTGTGTTAGTGGGTCGAAAACATATTGCTTGTCACAGCTCAGCAACGCATCAACAGATCCTCTTCACAAGGAGAAATGCTTGTAATAACAACTAGTATGAAATGTATTACAGGACTAAAGTCCCAGGATAAAGGGTGCTTTTTACTCATTCCTCTCAAAGAGAACCACTCACCAACAAGGTTTTCAACAAGGTAGAGTCTTGACTAACACCTCATTAGCAGCCATAACACAGAGCTTTCCTCTGTGAGAATCTGTAACACTGCCAAACTTGTGCTGAAAATCGTCTGCTAGTGACATAACTGGCAGTCTGTATATGTGGAAAGCTTCAGCTCATACTTCCTGGATTTAAGCTGCTACCCTTATGGGCCTAACTCCGTCTTTGTTCACTGTGAAGAAACTTCGGAGGACGTAGGAGAACTGAGCCAACAGAACCAAGTGCTATTTTTGTCAGATTGTGTTTGGCATTAAACACAGACAGACTTCTGAATGTATGTTATGGAGGGAATAGACTGTCTCCGATGACGACCTGAATGCAGCAATACTGTGACAAGGCAGTTAAAGGAGAACTATTGTGCTTTTCCTCTTTTCTGACCTCTAAATGTTGTTACAATGTTGGATACTCATGTTAAACGATGTCAACGCGTCAAATAATGAGGTTCGTGCATTTGGAAGTGAGCCCTGCACGCTGTTTTGGATGGCTCCGCACGCTGTTTTACAGTCTTTTTTTAAACGGTGAGGTCACATTGACGTGAATGCGTGCCAGACTTACTTATATGGTAATGCCCCGGCATATGCTCTAGGCCTGCCCTCTCCCCCGCTCAGCTTCGGAAGTTGCATCGCTGTGCGCTGCTCCGCTGTCTACAACGATTTAACAGTGTTAGCACGTTGCGCAATGGCTCCCAGAAAATGTTTGTTTGGGTGTGAGGGAAAGTTAACTTTGTTTAGCGTTCCTAAAGAGGCAAGCACCAGGCAGAAGCGGATAGAGTTGCTTTTTCCCGGCCAGCAAAAGAAAAATACCTCTGCGTTTGTCTGTCTACGGCATTTCACATGGGACTGTTTTGTCAACATGGGCCAGTACTAAGCTGGATTAGCTGAAAACGAAATCCATCCTTACGCCGCACAGGTAAGCAGGTAATGACAATGGCTACGCCTACCATTCAGAGACGTCATGAAGTAACCTCTGTTCTGGAGAAACTTCAGGCTGTCCAGTCTGCACCTCCGGATCAGATTCAGGATCCAACACATACGGCTGTATTTCAAAACTTGTCATTTTCAAAAGAGAAATTCTTAGTAAAGTTCGCTGTTTACTCCCACACCGGCAAAATGAGGAGGTGGGGCTCGGCAGCGATCAGCAGCCCTTCGGAAGTCCTCGGGAGTGTGACCAATCACAGCAGAGTGGGCTCGGCGGGAGGCGTACATGGAGGAGGGCTGGGGGGGTGGAGTAAATTACACGGACTGTTTTCGCGGGATGCATGAAATACAAGGAGGAGATGCAGAGAGAGGCACAGCGTCCCGAAGATCTACAAAGCTTTGTGTGCTGGTAATCGTGTGTAGCTGCTCTATAGGAGTCCAAAACTCAAATACAAAGGCCCAAAAATGAGTATAATAGGTCCTCTTAAAGAAAACTCCAAATTTATAACAATGCGGGCAGTACCAAAATTGACCTGGCTTTGTCCAGCACTGTCTCCTAGAAATAATATTCCTATGCAACCAATTTGCAACAGCAAATGTGTTGAGGGAGACTTAACTATGCTTTCTGTGACCACAATAAGGAGATGTTGTTAATAAATGTACCTGGCAAGTTGCAAAAATGTTAACACTGATCAATCAGTAAAATGTTCACGTTTTTCATTAGTTTCATCAAGCAGTCTGGCAAGACACGATCCAGTCATGGTGATGACAGTGTTATTAAATAGTCTGAAATGACTTGAGGCATGGGATTCACCAATTTATATTCAACCGAAAAGACGATCTTTCCCCAACTTTAACAAAAGTGCCTCTGTTTCAGGAGTCTGGATGCAAACCCCGGACTCTGGTGTTAAGGTCCCGTACTTTATATGCCCGCCGTCCACCAAAACCACCTCAGCATAATTATGAAAACAATTTAGTAATATACATGCAATTTCTAGGAGCCAGAGTTGCTCTGTCACCAAGAGATTACAGTCCCACAGCAAATTAAACAAATCAATGATTGAATGTGCCGGGAATTTCTTAAAGACTAAAAAATAGAGACAAAACAATGGTAGTTGTTTGACTTTCCATTTAAAAGCAAGAACTAAGTCATCTGGGTATGAACATGAAGTGTTTTTGCTGGCATGTGTTTTGGTATGGGGCTCCAAATCAGCAAAGACAAATCACAAAAGGGAAAAATGTGTAACCAATCATCTGAACAACTTCCACAATAGATAAGTGGATGTTGTGCACGTAAACCACAAAGCCCCATGGACAAGCTCAACTTTAACAGCCGCAAGTAAATAAAAAAGTCTGCTTATTCATTTCAAAACATTACAATTTTCAGACTGTTCATGTCAAAACAGAGAAAAAATTCCCCACTCTTTTTTTTTTTCAAGCAGTGTGGAATATTATCTCTCTCTCCCCACAAAAAAACTCTAAAACAACTTTGACTCTCCAGAATGCTCTTGCTGATTAACAAGGTGAAAGCAAACTGGACCAGCCTTGTGTTTCAGGGTATTCTGTTCATATTGGACAAATCTTGAACAAATACTAATACAGGATATTGTGTGCCCTTTATGTGGCTAAGCAGGAAGTCAGGCTGTGGAGGGGCATGTACTGTACCACATCCGAATATCAGGATCGTCAAAAGTTAGCATTCCTTCAAAATCTAAATGTTTATTTGGCTTCTTCTTCTTCTTCTTCTTCTTCTTCTTTTAACAAACCTGTGTGTAAGGTTTACTGGCATCTAGTGGTGAGCTTGCACATTGCAAACACTATTTCTCACCTTCCTGTTCCAAGCATCTAATAGAATCTATAAACATAAACATACCTATGAATATAATATTCCATTTCTGCCATATTGTGCCAATAAATTCCACTAAATTTTACACACTGGACCTTAAATTTCCAGAAAGTAAGGATGTGGACATTGAGTTGGTGGATTGGTAGAAGACTGGAGCTCATATCACTTCAGCAACCTGCAGTAAATGTTGGTCTTTTCAATCAACCATAACTAGGATCTTTCCCAAAACTTAACCAAATTATTGTAGCGGCCTAACCTTACTCTAACTGCCATGTGCTGAAAAAAAGAATTTTGAAAAACATTATTGTTGGACATTAAAAATCTTTGCTATGGAACATAATTGAGGGTTGTGCGGAATATCAGTGTCTGGCAATTGGAATTACTAAACACATCATGTTTTTATGTTATTGTATTATTTTTAACTTTCTGATTGCATTTGCCTTATTGCAGCCCTGAAATGATTTAATCCTAGTCAAACTGTGTAACTTTGTTTTGAAAAGTGCTGTGTAAACAGATCTTATTATTATTATTTTTATAAATCTTTCATATGAACCCACTCTGCCTGCCAGCAGTCTGTTAAATGTTCCTACAGTCCAAACCAAACATGGAGAAGCAGCAATGAATTATTTTGCTCTGCGGAGCTTAAACATACTTCCATGAGAATGAGACTTCCCAACTTTGAATACCATTGAAAACAGTTTTTGTTCTTCATTGTTTCTTGCTGAGCCTTAAGCCCTTCGTCAATTTGTCATTTTCGCTTAATCATGATACAGATTTTACAGTTTGTTTATTATTATTATTATTATTATTAACTCTAAAACCCTGAAAAATGCTTTGATACAATGTAAACCCTGACAATTCCCAACTCTCTTTCTGGGCAACAAAAACCTGCTTTGGCCTTCATCCCTCAATGACACAAGCATTTTCATAGCCCCACGTGTGATTCGGAAGCAAAATAGGCCAGCATGTGGCCTGTATCACTGTCATCGTCTGCAGGGTTAAATGAATGAGCTGAGGCTTTATAAAATGAACCTTTCTTGTACACTTTTGTTGAGAGTTTGCCTTCCTCAGCCTTGTGTGGTGAGCGCTGGGTGGGATGCGATTGATCTGGGGAGATGGAGATCATTGCAGGTAAGCGTTTGGGACCATATGATTCAATAGGAGGAAACTTGGATCCATACTGTGCAAGGTCTAATGACCACTGAGCCAGCAAAGTGAGGTAAAAGGCTCATTTCAGCTAGTTTGAATCATTTGTAACCACAGGTAAGACTACTGAGTCAGTACTGGAGCAGAACTGAGACCTTAACAGTAAAACCTATCCATTCAGTTTTTGTGCCTTTATTTTGAAAGTCTACTCAGACTTTGCATATTTGTTATTACTAACTTGACCACGGAGCTCTGTGCATGACACCAGCAGTGTCATAGTTTGAAACGTAGAGTCAGTCTGGCGGATGCCATTGGCACTCCCTGGCTCAGCTAGTCCAAAAATCTAGAGGGTGAGTGGAGCTGTGGGGATCAAATGAAGCGGCTACCTAGTGGCTAGGCACCTGTAATGGTACCCGCCTATCACTCCAACTGGGCACGCCCTTGATTACACACAACTTTAAGCCTTAGTATGATTTAAACAGGTGAGGTATATATAACTGCAGCCCCCCTACAGTCGTCATGAATGACGGAATCAGCCAAAGACAACAGGCTGTAAACATGTTTATTTCTGCTTTTAAGTTGAACATTTTAATATGGGGCTCTATGGGGACTGAATCACTTTTGAAGCCAACTGTAAGTTGCCACTTGAGGAACTGCAGGTTTTGGCACTTCCAAGTAGGCTTCATTTTTCAGCCCCGGAGGCTGCTGCCTGGTTGGGGTTGAGAACGTGTTGGCAGAGCTGAAAGGAATGGAGTTACTGATAATTCTCTGTGGGTTTGTCACTATGAGTGACATTTCATGTGGAACAATATTTCATGTAAAATTAATGATTCATGCGGCTTTAAAGCTGGCTTGAAGGTTATTCTTAGAATTAGCCAACATTGACAGTTGTGGTGCAGGTGTGAAAAGAATGCGTAGAGTAGTCTTATTTGTCACACGTTCCTGCCTCTACAAGGTTTTGGGATGCTTCAGCAGCATCACACTACTTCTGCCTGTGCTGCTGACAGGCATGAGTCATAATCCACACAGAAAGGTGCTTGTGTGGTAAATGTGTGATCACTTGATCAAACAACTATTGCTGTCATTTTTATGAAGACAGTCCCTGCGCGTGGTGACAAATGATACTCTTGACATTCGTAGTGTTGTCATGTCATATTACTGTAATTACCCAGTTTTGCCCCTACAACCTATCTCCTCAGCATGCACGTTTTGCAAAGACAAACTTTTTTTTTTGCTATATTGGTTGGTCGGTCCACCCTTTAGCGGCCACAGAGGCTGAAATTTGACATGGAGGTCAAGCGTGTGTGTGTGTGAAGGTTTGTGTTTTTATGTTCATGCCACTTAGCTACAAATGGACATGCTAACGGGAGTGGTCTGTCTTCCAGATGGATTCACAGACTTGCACAAGACTTTGTGGTAAGGTTGGTCATGAGCTAAAGGATACCTGAGCATAACTTCGAAATGGATGTATGTAACATGACCAAACTAATGAACAATTTGTCGTAGACTCTTGGGCATCATTACCCTCTGAGAGACTTATGCCCCACCCCTATACTTTAGCCACGCACCTTACTATAACTGATGAACTGTCTGTCGGAGACTCCTGTAGGAGGCATAATTAGACTCAGCATAGAGTTCCTGTTTCAATAGTGCAAGTTAGTCCCACTCTCATTAAGGCTGGAGATACACTTGCTTTTAACCACGCTTTTGCATTAACAGCCATATGCATCATGGTTGCCTCGCATATCCTGTGTCCGCTTGGAGTGATGGTTGTGAATGTCTTAAATATCGCTACACATACGTGTCTGCAGATACATTTTTAAAAAGCAAGTATATCTGCGGCCTGTTTTAGGCACTTGTGGGAGTCATTATTAGGACTGGCAGAGTTCAGTTTTTCATTGATGATGGTTTGTCTTGGTCCCTACACTACCGTTTGTCATTGACACTTATGGGAGGCAACGCTGGACTCAGCAGAGTTCCTTTGTCACTGATGAAGGTTAGCCTATGCTTTTGCCACACCCACTTTCATAACTCATGAACTGTTCGTTATAGGGCCTTGGATCAAGCTTCATTGGACTTGACAGAGAGTTCCAATAGCAATAGCTGGTTGCAGCTATTACAACTTAAAATTGTTCTTTCTTTTACTTGAACTTCAAAACCAACCCATTGCAATTCTGTATCATAAACTCCTTTGTACTGGGTCATTTTGCAACACCTCAGAACTCCTTCTTTGAGGCAGCTTTAAAAAAAAAAAAAAAAAAAAATAGGCCCTGTCACATAGACTTTTCATTCCCTTTGTTCTAAACAAAGGACTTATTGCATTGCATTCGAAATCGGGGGCCTTCTAGGTCAGAGCACTTTGTGATGGGAAGTATAAATACAGCGAGGCAAATCAAGTTAGGATGCACTCACTGCTCATTTGCTGACAGTGTGAAATAAAAGGAAGGCACAATAAGATCTGTGCAAGGATTTGCCGAAGGTGAGCTGTGGGAGAAGCATAATGAGAGAAAGATCTGCATGTGATTGACTAAGAGGCTGCTAATTTGATTTTAGCCCTCCTTGATGAGTAAGTCAGCGCTCTGATGGGGGCAGGGAAGAAAGAAAAAAAAAGCAGAAAGTGGGAGGAAAACCTAGGGTCACCTGCTTTCAAATCAACTACCGCTTCAAAGGAGAGGCAAAATGATGACAGCTAGCAAGCAACCAACAAAAGTTTGTTTCTCTGGGTTCTTTTCTCTGACTTCTCTTTACAGAGCGTAATTAATTAAAGCGCAAATGACAGGCAGTCTATCACGTCCTGTTCTCATTTGTAGCCTCGTGCAATGCTGCCGAGCGGCAGATGAAAGGTGGGACCACACCGAGCAGGTTGCAGAAATGGGAGCCAGATTTAATTTTTCACTTTCACCACAAGAGACCTACGGAGAACAAACAAACCGAACTGAACTGACTGTAAAAATGTTATTTCAATTTTTCCAGCAAGGAACTGGTAATTTATTAGGATCTGTCACAGGCAAATTTCAGTCTGCAAAAATAGAAATCCATTTGCTACATTACCTGACACCATCGACTTCTTCCCTAATGACTTGGCTGCTTTGGATGTTTGTAATGTCCAATCTGTAAATGCTGTATAAATATCTTAAAGCAGGGCCTGCTCACTTAGCCTGTTCCTTCATGTCCATGCTCATAAAAACGTTTATATATCTACCCTTCATTACTGAACTCTGTTTATGGCAGCTCTGACATGTCTGCAGTTCTTCAGCTTTTTACTTAAATAAAATGTAAACTCATCTAAACATCTGCTGGAGCTCAAGAGCAACTAATGATGGTGTCAAATGTACAACAAAATGAAGAGCAAAGGCTACGTTAAAACCTCCTTTCAAAAACGTCACTGTGCAGCGTGCACAGATTATTCATGGCTACAGAGTGAGAGTTCTGTTCCACTTAAAATTACAGGACTTGAGAACTAAAGGAAAGGATTATATCAGTGGTACAGGTCCCCAATCTTAAATACATCCATCATTTCACATCAGTTGGCCATATTATGTTACAAACTGCAAACATTTTTTTGTGTTTGTTCATAACATGGTGGTTTATGTTGGTACTTGTTATTTTGTGCTGGTTTATAGTTTTAACCATGAGGTGACTGAAACATTTCTTGAGATCAGCTGTATTTTGCACATTTTCAAGAGTTTGTCTGTCATGTTGAATGATATGAAGGGGCTGGTGTTGCTGGGAGCTGCTCCCTGGCTCTTTTTCTGTGCTGCTTGCCGCAATATCTCCACAACCATCTGGTGAAGCCCCAGACACTATCTTGTGACCCCCTTTGGGGTGTCGACCCCTAGGTTGAAAACAACTGAATTATACCACTGTCGTGATCTTTTGGATTAATTTGGCAGTCGACAGTAGTGTGAGGGTGTGAATGTGTGTGGATGAGTTAGATTCTGAGGAGCAGAGGTATCCTGCATTAGGGTATGAATGTTTGTCTGAATGAGTGAATGTGACGTGTGGTGTAAAGTGCTTCGACTGGACAGAGGACAAGAAAAGCGCTATATAAATGCAAGACCATTTACCATCCATTTACCAGTAGCCCTGTTGTGCTGAATATGCTGTTTAGAGACCTAAATACAATTACCAGAACACAGCTGACTGAGGAAAGTGTGAGTAGGTAATGTTTTTCCCTCCCTGCTATTTGAACCTTTTAAGGTAATGTGAGGATTTACATTTAAAAACAATAAATTTGATGTTTTTGTCTTTCTTAAATGGGCCATGATGGGCCAAGTTATGTTTTTAGCATCTTATGCTACCAAAGTATCTTGTGTTTTGTTTGTGCACATAGTGTAGCCTATATGTTGTTGTATGACAAACAACTTTTAAGCATTCAGTTTAAGACGTTCATCAATTACAATCGTGCTTTATTTAATTGCAGACAGAAGAAGTCAAATACATTTTTAAATGAAAATAAAGTGTACAGTCATTTAAAAGGTGAGAAATTAAAATTGAATTAAACTATATTAAATTAAATATATTTAAATACTTTTAACAGTGTTGAAGAAGAACATTATTTAAAACTGAAAACTTTCATCTCTTTTAATTATAGAGTAATGTTGTTTGTGAGCAAATGAACAGAACTGAGCTTCAGCAGGAAAATATGTACCTTTCTCTCTCTCTCTCCAACACACACAGACACACACACACAGTCATACACACATTATTACGGGACAGTGCATATTAATGTACATAATAAAAATATGTAAATATGCCGGACTTAGCACAAGTGCTAAATTTCATCCGGAGTCCCCAACATAGACAACAAATAAATACAATACAAAAAATCAGTAATACAAAACAAATTTACACAATTACACGTTCCATACAATGTAACATTCATAAAAAGCCCAAGAATGGCAGAGTTGCGTATGCCCATACGTGTTTTAGGTGTTTTAATTACCCACAGTATACCTGTGCAGTATATGTGTGCATGCATATACATAAACAAATATGGCACACTGAGCCTCATGTAGAGACATTCTCTCAAAATGGCCCATATTTTCTCTTAATTTTCTGTTCAGAGAAAATATAAGTCAGCTACAGATGCAGCAAATGTTCTTATCCACCCAAATTCATTCTTACCCAGGTGTGCAGAATGATGAATCCTGCTTGATCATAAACTTGAGGGACATGGCCGATTGTTGCATACGTAAAGCCCCCTAAATACTACAGTATATAACGATACTGTTTTACTGCAGTCTGCAGCTTTCGACACTGTTGATAATAGTATTTTCAGTGAAAAATTGGGTGGGCATCTAAGGTTTGGTTTTAGATTAGTTTTACTGTAATCTTTCGGGAAAGTCATTCTCTGCATAAATTGAGAATCCACAGGGTTCAGTTCTCGGGCCCTTACTATTTTCCTTTTATATGCTACCACTTGGTCGTAGCATTAAAAAAAACACACACAATGTCATTAACATTTCTATGCTGATGACACACAACTATATCTCTCCTCCAAACAATTAAGCAACCTTCACATGTGAATTGCAGACATCAATAAGCAGATGTCATCAAATTTACAACAGTTAAACTTAAAAAAAAATGCCACAACCTGGTGCGAAAGGGTCCAGTTCACCACTCCCCTGTTCCATTTTCGGACAGCAGAACTGGTGGAGTTTTTGCATAAGAATGTAACCTCACATGTCCCTCCAGGAGAGAATTATGAAGGGTTTTATTCCTCATATTTTCTAAAACAAAATCCATCAGGCAGGACGAGGCTGATTTTTTTTTTTCTGTCTTTGGTCAACATGTACATTATGAAGTGGCCTTTTCACATGTTGACAATCAGATGCGTGAATATGTATGTTCCAGCGATTGGTTCACTTCCATCAACCTGAGTGATGCATATTAACACATTCCTGTCATTTGTGACGGCCTGTCTCAGACTCAGGTTGAAAACACAAAGAGGTGAATGCTGACCTCATCATGCGTTTCCAGCACAGCGTCCAGCACTTTTAAGACACCCCTCCCATTGGCTGTTTATAACTGACCATTGTCTGCCAATGTAAAGCTAAGCCTGTCATCCTGAAAACAAAAGCCCACTGCTACGAAAATACACACTCTGGAGTTGGAATTTAGTCACTGCCTTACTGCCTGCCAGACTCCATTAACACATTTCTCAATTTAACCATTATAAGCATCTACTCCTTCTACAAGATTCTTAATTATTTCTTCAAACTGATAAACAGACATGGACTCATTTGGCAAACATTCAGCATGAACTTGAAGTCTAATTAACATGATTTGGGCATACAAAAACAATTATTATGGCCTAAAATAGAAATTTCAAAGTGGGATACTACAGCTGTAGCATCGTTGTCAGAGAAGCGAGTATTTCAACTCAACATTTTTCCTTGATCACTGATTTTTATAAATTATTACAGTAAATATATTACAGATTTTAATATTATATATACATTTAATTTAATACCCATCTGACAGTGTCAATCAAAACTGAACATTCTTATCTTTAAAAAGAGAGAATTGATGGCTGAGCTATTGGATTGGATTGGATTGGATTAATTTTTACAGGTGTACCTAATAAAGTGATCCCTGACTGTAGGTTTTAAAGTCAATCCCTGATGCAGCCTCTGAGAAAACACTCCTTTATATTATCTTCCAACCTACAATTGTCATCCAGCATCCTCACAAAGCAGGATCCAAATATTGTGCAGGCACTGTGGCTCCCTCTGTACCTGCCCTGCCGTGTTTGAATAGAGCTATTACAGGACATCTGCATAAATGACACCTCTGTCTGAAAGCCCAAAAGCCATCATTTTCAGGTGATCCTCGTATGTTTATATTGTTACATTGTTCATTTGTGGAGGCTTTTCACCGGCAAGCTGCAGTGTAACCGACACATGAAAGCTGATAAGTGAAATGAAGAATGAAGCACAGTGAACCCTTCGAAACAAGCATCAATAATAGACAGTTGCACTATCTCCTGGGCTAAACACTGCAGGAGGTCATAGTCTAGTGAAACCAACCATCTGTGGCCCAAACAAAAACCCTCTGAAGCTCTGATCTCTGCCCCCTCCCCACCACCCACTCTCTCAAGACCCCAATACTTGGGGGACTTTGCAGCTATTTAATGTTTAATGCCCTCTAAAGCCAAAAGAATGCTAATTTCTGTGGCCTGCTACCAATTTTCCTCCTTTTCACTCTCACCCCAAAATTACAAATCTGTTGTCTCCACGGCCCTATTTATCCCCAGTGTTACAGCTGGGGACAATTATGCACAGGAAGCTCGCAGGGGGACGTATTTTGGGAGAAGCCAGGAAGCGAGTGGCGGATCCGTCCTTCAAGGAAGGCAAGGCATTATACTGGGGGGTGGGGGCTGGGGGGTGCACTCTGGCCACGGGGGCCTTCTGGGGTCTCTTCACTGAACCCCCACCAGTTCCAAGCCACCACCATGGCCTGTGAAGATTAGCCAAAACAAGGCATGGAGGCGGGCAGGGGGATTTGGAGGACGGGGGATGAAAGAAGGGGAGAAAATGAGAAGCGACTCTGGACCTTCTCTCTGTTTACCCTCTGTCCTCCCCTCCCACCGCGCACAGTGTTTCAGCAACCCAAGCCATCATATTTCCGGACAGAAGAAAATGTCTTTGTTTGTCTATCTCAAGCTCTCATCTTTGAAAGTTCTGTGTGCTTGAGAGGATGGGTGAAATCAGAATTGACCCTACAAACAGAGATTTATTTTCTCTGCGCAGCAGGAATGGGAAAACTAACCAGCGTTCTTTCGGGGCTTAATGAACAGGAAGACAATGGGCTGCATTCACAAACACTGTGGTCAAAATTAAATGAGGGCAAAAGAAATTATTTAAAAAAAAAACTGCACACTCTTAGATATAAAAGTCCTAACTCGAACCATATAGGGTTCTTCCGCTTGTTCCCATAGGAGAACCCGTTTGGGTTCCAAATAGAACTTTTTATAGAGTTTCCACTTGGAACTTTGTTAGAGGGTTCTGCCTACAACTCAATAAAAAGGATTATACCAAGAACCATCTATGAAAGGTTTCCCTCTGAGAGTTACTACAGAGAATCCTTCTATGGTGTAATGATTCTACCCAGAACCCTCACTTGGGGTTCTATCCAGAAGCTTTTCATCTTCTTGGGGTGCAAACAAGAACCCACCCACTCATTTTTGCTGAGAATCTTTTTATATTCCCAGAGTGTTATCTAGAACACACTCAGGCGGGTCTACCAAGAACCTTTTTATTTTCCAATTCCAATGGTATTATCAAGGGAAGATACTATGGGTTTCTATTGAGAACTTGATCATATTCCAGGTTGTTTTTTTTTATCTAGAGGCCAACCAGGGGGTTCTTCTGAGAACCCTTTCATATTAACCCTTGACAGAAGATTTCAACAATTCTTAAAGAACACTTTCCTCCAATAAAGGGTTCTTTGGATGAAAAGGAAATGGAGCCCTTAAGAGTTTTACGTTTTACCCATTAGAATATGGACCGAGTTGAGTTTAAAATTCTTATTGATCAGCTGGACTGATTCAGTGTTACTTGTTAGAATACTTTTGTGTTACCAAAAACGAAAACCATTTTGCGATTCCTTGTGTTGGTTACATTGTCCTGATGATCTAATAGTGAACTGTGTGGTTCATATAGCTTCAATGAAATGAACTGGTTTGCCTCTCACAACACAAGCCTGCATGCAAACTATAAAAGTATGCAGTCTTTTCAAATCACATAGACTCATTTAACTAATGTTCTCTGTATTTTTTTCTTTTATAACACAGAAGTTTTTTTTTTGTTTTTCAAAACAAGTGTCGGATAGTCGGTTCCTCTGACAAGACTTCTGAAAAGCCTCTCCACAGGTGCTCTGGATGGTGTTGGAGTGCTGACTCAAGGAAAGTTTTGATCATGGAAAATTTGTTAAATACATCCACCTCAAGACCTGACTTGAGATACCTCGCAACGTCAGTGTCTGCCGAGACCATAGGCTGTGTCTATCGTCTGTCAAATACAAAAAAGTAACCTTCAGATCCTCTGGTGACAGGTGCAGACAGCAGTAGTTCTTGCAGTGGTGGGAAATACAGTAAAATTGTAACGTCAACAGATTGCTTAGATGAAAACATAACTAAATACCTGGGTACTTGAATTACAAAACTAACTAAAACTACCATTGCAACAAAAAAAGTAACCTGAACACTCTAACAGGCTACTTTGTAGCACATTACCTCCAACACTGATTACCACTTCCACTAACAGGTTGCCTGCGGGAAACCTTGCACTCCAGTTTTCATTTTTAGAAACACACTTTGATGTGTTTCTACTCATTCATGGTTGTCTATATTAGTTTATGAACAGACAACATAATATCTTCTTAATTCCACTATGAGGTGGAAATAAGCATTAGAGCGTCCCTTCATTAAAAGACATGAGTTATGGGCATTTTGGCTGAATTAATTGAACTATCTGTTTTTTTTCCCTTTGAACAGGAGGACTGAGGACCTGAAGACATGTCACTCACCATCATAATCCATTAGTGAAGCAGCTTTAATCTACAGCAAGCAGTGGGTATGAATATTTCTGTGTTCAATAGTCCGTGTGTATCTGTATGTGCTTGTGTGCATCCAGGTGCATTGTGGGAAGGCTGTCTGATAAACATTCTCTCAAGGGAAGCAGGTCGAGGTGGCATTTATCTAAAGGGACTCTAAGGGGACTGCTTTCAATAATTCAACAGGCAGCTTTTTCTTTTCCTTTACTTCCGCTTGACACGATGCCAGCGTTTACCACCTCAGGGTTAAATATGTGCTCGCCTTCACACCCCCCAGAAGTCACTGATGCAGGAGTCACACATCAATGGCATGTTATTTACAAGGCTGTATATTTATTACTGTACATACTGTGCTGTTTTTCATGCATTTTTGCTTGTGTATCACGCATGGATCATAGTGTGTCCTTGTGAATTCTTCCTCCTTCTTGAGTGGCATTATGGATGGGCTTTCACAGGGAATGTGTTATTGCTGTTCTTTATCTCCGGAGAATTGCATTGGACTTTAAAGTATGGCTCTCCCATAAAGACATACTCATCAAAGTTTTGACATCTTTGCTGTGTAATTTATTTGCTTTTTTTGCACTGTCTATATGAGCACACCAACTTTTTATTGTAGCTCCATAATGCACACATCAAAAAGCTGTGGTGGTTCTTGACCAATTTTACCATGAGGGCAGGCTGGTTACAGCTGAGGGGCACATTCAACCCGGGTAGTAATAGTACACAAAGTAATAGCACTCAGAAAACAAAAATCCTTTCTAAAATGTCTTCAGACACTTAGGGTAATAATTTGAGCCTGTCAGAGTCAAAAACAAGCGTAAGCAAGCAATGCCCGCCCTGCAAGCTCTGTGGTGTGCTGGGGTGAAGTGGCTGACAGAGAGTGTTTGGTTTGTCCGTTCTGGGCTACTGTAGAATCATGGCAGTCCAACATGGTGACCTTCTTGCAAGAACTCGGTATGAATCACGCCTGGAGAATGGAACCCTGATCACTTTGTGCGAAAAGTTTGATGTTTAAAAAAAAAAAAAAAAAATTAAAAAAAGGAAAGAAAATGCAAAGTAGACTCACATTGCTGGTAAAAGGTACATCCCAGGTACATGCTGTATAATAGGAAAATAATGGCTTTGAAGCTTTCAGCTTGTTGCCTTTTACACACTCTTCTTCAGTGACATTTTAATTAGTTTATCCATCTGGGCGATTCATTAATAAAACTCTCTTGGAACCTCTCATTCTTTTGCCTCTAATGTTCAACACAATCCACACAATGATACACAAACAAAACACCGGCTAAATATGTGTACACTCAGTACAATACAGTTTATTTGTCTGGCCCTTTCAAAACCAATGCTACTACGTGCTTTACATACAGTATGTACGTTAGTAGGAAGTGGTGAAATGTGTTTCCATTGTTTAAAGCTGTTCAGTCAGTTTATGACAGGGGTACAACCATAACAGGAGACCTTTTTTTGTCATTGAAACGGTCACTGGCACACCAAATAATATGTGATACTGCTGACATCATGTGAGGGTCACATACACCATCAGTTTTATACATCCACCTTCTATTTCCCTGGAGATAGAACATTGTTTCAAAGTCATTTGGGGAGGTGTCACATTGAGCCTCAGCTTCACACACTCACAGAGACATTTTTTGCCCCTGATCACCACAGTGAATGACCCAGGTGGGATTTGGGGAAAGAGCCCACCTGTCCCGGGCCAGAGGACAAGACAGACAGATCTACCTCTTACTCTCATTTCTCTCAAGGCCACAAAGTGTGTGTCCGTGTTTGTGTGTGTTTGTGTGTGTTTGTGTGTGTGTTCTCCAGGGTAATCAGCCTCTGTGTTCAAAAGGATATGGGCTCTCGGGGGGTGGCAGAGGGGCCTACCTGACGACCGCGTTTATCATCAGCCGAGAAGTGGAGAGGAAAGGTCGTATGTAACCATCTCAGATGTTGCTCAAAATCAATCTGGGAGCCGGCTGCACCCACAGACCAAAATAGAGACTGATTGTTTGGTTTTGTTGTGCAGCTGTGTGTCATTGCTTGTATGGCTGTTGATTTGTTTCGCCATGAGATTGATATCTGAAAGCACTTTTCTACGGCTGTGTAGCGGGAAATGCTATGTGGGTCAAAGTTTTAAATTTCTGGTTCAAAGCTCCACGGAGTCCATATGCTTTTTAAAGTGGTATATGTGGTGTATATTTAAAATAGATAGGTCTACATTCCCAGTGGTAAAAGACAAACAGCAAAGTTATTCATAGTCAGTCAGTCTCAATCCTCTCCAAACTATATATTCTTAAATCATTCTTGAACAAATTCTCAAACGTCAGCTTAACAATTTTTAGGGTGAATCAACAGAAGGAAGGTGTTAATGTGGTTAGGCAAAAACTGGAAAGAATGTCTTGCTTTCGTATTTTGGTTTGACAAATTTGTGAATGCTTAAGAAAAGGGATATTTGGGATTATTTGAAGTGGAGTTGAATAAAGGTACGTATTCATGGTCTGTGTATTGCCAACAGCAGATGTCAGTTGGCACACCCCCAGTTTGTAGAAGCAGATGCAAAAATACAAGACATATTTTAGCTACCTAAAAAAAAAAAATATCAGTTTAAGTGTGTGCTGAATTTATAATACTTTCACTACTTTACTTTGCCACGAGACAGCATTTTCCAGCGGGAAACTGTTATTTAAGACCACTACAGTGGAGACCACTGTAATATCACTGACCAGATCCCTTTGGCAAAAACAGTCATTTTACTTCACAGAACACAGGAGTTGCCGGTCTACCACTGCCTCCAGCCATCAGTTCATTTGTATTTTTGTGTGACTTCGGTGAATCTGAATCAGCCTTTTAAAGCACAGATGTCACACAATAACGCAAATAAACTAAGGCAGCAGTTGACCGGCAACTTCCATGTTCTGAGAGGTAAAATTGCTGATTTTGCCAATGGAGTTTGGTTGCTTTGGAGAAAATGATAATTGGCTTTTATAACAGTGGTTTCCTATCAATAAAGGCAGTCTGACGGCAAGGTTAAGTAGTGAAAATATTCTAACTATAGCTTAAACTGGTTTTATATGTATATATGTATATATATGTGTGTGTGTGTATATATATATATATATATATATATATATATATATATATATATATATACATATGCCAACCCTGTCTACAGCAGTACATTGCTTAGATAGCTTTGAAAAGCATTTAGGGAGAAATAAAAAAATACTGAACTGCAAACAGGATTGTATTTCTTGAACCTAGTTTAAATTATCCAGGCACTGTTATCAGGGTAAAGTTCTGTTAATTCTCACCCAGCTAATGTGGCCCCTTGAAGTTTCAATCTGAATCTTTTAGTTAAGTATATTGGGTCTTTTTGCTCACAGTATCTCAAACTATATGTGGATTGGTTCTTCTTCAGTGTACAAACTTTAATTTGATTTAGATTTTATCATGTATACAGAAAGCGACTCTTCATCTTAAAAATGTCATAACAGTTTATGAATGGCTTGCATGTTCTCATCTAAAATTAAAAGGATATCAACATCCTTTATCTGCAACACAGTGAGCCATTTCCATATAAAAATGAGTCAATGCACTAAGTTCACGCCAAAACATTTACAATTTAGTGTTAATGAGCTGCGCTTTTGCAGATTCAGGCTTGAGGACTTGCTGCTCCGACAGCAGATACAGATGAAAAAGGAAGGAACACAAAAAAAAATTCAATTCATGTCTCAATATTTTTGCTTGCCATTCGAAGCATGCTCATTTATATTTTGTCATTTATATTATTTAATCTATTGTTTCTTTGCCTGACAGAACTGGGCCTCCACACTTCTGTCATGTTTTGTGCAACAGGAAACTAAAATGGATCAAGACACTTCTTTCCTTTTGCAGTCCTGGTCTGCGGATGGCGATGGTGTATCTTTCAGGAAAAAAAAAAGTCCTGGTACGGCTTTAACAAGACAAATAAAGCAAACAGCCTCTGCATAATGGTCTCACAGGAGATGTGTGCCAACACACGGCAACAAAGGATTGCTATGAAACACTTCAGAAGTATGAAGGAGTTTCTCTTCCATCAGTTCTGATGCGTGCTCTTAGGTGACACAGTGTCTTTGATGACGGAGACCCTCTTAAGGAGTCCAATCAGTCAATTAGCGTTCCTCTGATGTGGCCTCCTTTACAGGCTGAGCCTCTTCACTGAGACCTCTGAAATAACCAGCTGTGTAATCTCATTTAGCAGCACCTGGGCCACGGCAGGACCCAAATGAAGTCATTACAAGAGCCTGTTCACAGCCGAGGATGCATGCAAATAGAGACAAATCAACAACACCAAAGTAATTGTGTTTCAGGTACAGTAGAGCTGCCTGATTCTTCCAGGTAACTGTACACATATTTGTAGAATCAATGAATATTTAATTGAGTGATTGTGAATTTGTTTTTCTCTAAATTCCAATTACATATATGGAGAGTGTATTATGTTTTACCAACTACGCTAGAATAGGACACAGTCCAAGACATTTTTTATTGATAATTTTTTGAAGTTCAACAATACACTGATTGATTTTGCAAATTATGTTACACTTATTTGATCAAAATTGTTAAATACAAGACATTTATTTATTTTCCGTGGTTGCAATGTCCTTATAGCGATGCTTCTCAGAGGATGTGAACTTTTGGAATCACGAAAAGGGATACTGACCAAATATTCTCAAACTCCATCAGAAGTGATATCCCCCACCCAAGAATTATTATCAATCATAACAATAACTGTGGAAGCAAATGATAAAAAAAGGCATTCGGGTTGAGTTTTAGTGAAATAAAGGTTAGCATGACAGCATCAGCAAACTTTTGTTTACTAATTTCCCCTACATAAATCATATTCATTCATCTTTGTTGTATTTCTCCCCTGGTCATTCATGGTTCCCCTCCAGTGGCTCTGCGCACCCACAAGCTGGCCTGCACTCCCATTTGGGAACCTCTGACTTAGCCTGACATAGTGTTCAAGTTAACAATTTTTTGTGTCTGTGTGTTTCCCAGCAACCTCTGGAGCTGAAAAATGAAACTAACACTGTGTCAAAGTGTCAAAAACTGCAATTCCTCAAGTAGCCACCTGAGGCTGGCTCCAAAAGTAAGTCAGTCCCGATAGACTCCCATATTAAAATGTCCAACTTTACAGCAGAAATAAACCTGTTTACAGCCTGGCACAAAAATCAGTTTTCGTCTTTAAAGCTTAATGTCTTCGCTCGTTTTACCCGTAGCTGCTGAGTCAGCTCTTGTAGCATGGCTAATGTTAGCTGCATTAGCCTTACCCTCTGCTCTTTTGCCCCTGGGCTCTGAGGTGGAGAATATGTCAGAGTCTCTTGCTTGTGAATTTAGATCCATTGTGTCTCACACGAGTGTCTGTACAGAAAAAAAAAAGAAAGAAAAAAATTAAACCTGGACTCCTTGTTTAAGACATTTTGTAGTTGACAAGCAACTAAAACACTGGAAACACTAACAAAGTGGCTGGAGGGTTAGATGATGTTGCACGGTACTTGTAGAAACATATTTTAAATTCCCATAAATAAGAATTTGTTGAAAACACTTAAGTCTTGAAACAGAATTGCACAAACTATTTGTAATTCTGTGCAAAGAATATTTACTACTACAGCTGGGAGTGAAGGTTAAGGAGGTGATGATCCAAAAGTGAAAGATTACATAATAATATATTTTGAAACACAGATGTGGTTCATATATATACAATTTAAAATGTTAAAAGTAACATTATGTGTAGTCTTAGTGCCTTATTCCACTGGAGGAGTCAATACTCAATTTCTCCTAAACATCGACATCCTCACAAAAAAAAAAAAAATTCACAGTCCCTGCAACTGGGAGGGTAATCAACACAGCACTTAGTCCCCTATTGAATTTTTCATGTGCCATGTAGAGCAAGCACAAAGGCCATTTTTCACAAAAGTCATAAAAATCCCACAGATTGACTGCCACAGTCAGCACTGCACTATACTGTTGTCTGCTGGGGCGAAATTAGTGCTTAGACTCCTGTCAGCGCTATTCATCCCGACGGCTCATCCGTCACTGGAAGCTAACGCTAACAGCAGGCAGGTCACTGTGCCGATCGTCCTCTAAAGAACAGAGAAGGCTGCACTCGGTCATTAAAGTGATAGATTTGCTCTCTCCACCTCTTTCTGCTTTCTTTTTCTTTTTTTACACCCTCATCTGTCAATCTGTTGCACCCAGCGCAGACTGACAGATTCCCTCTCCTTTTCCTTTTTCTTTTTTCCTCCCTGTCGTTCACAGCCAGCCATCCCTTTGCTTTTTCTTTCTTGTCTCCCTTTCACTACATCACTGTTGGTCCCTTGTTCATGAGCTAAAATAGCAGACATCCAATGGCATCCTATCCTAATTATCTATCAGCTGGTTGAAGGCATTTATCATATGTATAATTAAAACAAACACAGGAATGGGGCTCATCTGTGTCCCCCTGGAGACCAAAGGTGACATCATTAGCCCACGTTCAGAGGCCCGAGCCCGGGCAACGAGGTAGAGGAGGAGGAGCGGGGCGGCGAGGGCTGTCTCTGAGTGGACAGAGTCATTAAAGTGGGCCTTCATTCATTATGAATGAGCTGTAAGGCCGTCTGTTCCAGCCTGTAATTCCAGCCTCTCTTTGAAGTGAAAGAAAGGAGAGAGAGCGAGAACAGAGGCAGAGGGAGCCTGAGAGACAACTGAGAGAAGAGAAAAGGGAGGGAAGGAGATGAAGGAAGGAAATGAGGTATGAGCGAGAGAAAGAAACACTTTCTACTGCTACACCTCTCTTTGTGCCGCTGTCTTTCTTCCTCCATCTCCTTTGTTAAGCTTCTGCCCTTGTTCTCCCATCTTCTGTTGTTTTTTTTTTTCTCCTTTGCTTTTGTTAGCCAAGCTAGCAGCAGGACTTTAGGGATGGCAATGTCAAAAATTTAGTGCTGATATCTGAGGTATCTAAAGGATGAATCCAAATGACTTTGTTGATTGCCTCACTTTAGATCTAGCACAACCAGCCATTATTTCGTGAACAAGCCTAATGGGAGACTGCGAGCGCAAGCAGGGCTAAAAAATATCTAACTGTGATTATTTTGACTGAAATTGCAATCGCGATATGATTTGCACGATTAGAAGGAATGCTAATCTTTATATAAAGTATAAAGTTTTAAATTTCATCATATAAGTTTTACTGGATGGATTGGCATAAACATTTGATACAGATATTCACTGTTCCCAGAGAATTGGGTATAGGGATTAAAATACCTTAAGTACTAAATTAAATCTTAATACATTTTTTTGTTAAATTTGTTAGTTAAACTTACTTAAACATATTTACACTTACTTAGAATTTTAATTCATTCATGCATTTCTTGTCAAGTATTGACACAACTGATATTCTACCTGTGTTTATTTGCAAATATTCACACCTGAAAACATTATAGCTGCTTAACATCAGCATGTTAGCATGCTGTCAGCCTCCAGTAATTTTTATGCATCATTTGTGTGTCATGCCTGCGGTACAAAAGGCTCAGCCAATCATAAGACATGATGTGACACAACACATGCAATATAAATAGTGCATCAGCTTATTGTTATGTCTGGCCTATAGTCTATAAAAAAAAGACTTACTCAGATGGAACTTTGGACCCAGTGAATTGAGAACATGTATTTAGAAACAGATCCAAACCACAAAGGTGCACAGCTGATGGAACAGGTGTACAATCACAAAAAGTGGTTCAGTATTTACATGATTAAAAAGCCCAACAGCTGTTTGTTTGCCACAGATTTGGACTCTGTGGATTTTATGACTGTATGGTAGATTCATGTACGAGGGCCAAAGCATTAACAGCCTTCTTAATGTGGGTCTGAGCTGGTCTCTTCCCTTTTCACTGACACTTAGATAAATAGTATTTGCCAAAATGTTATTAGTTAGCTCGGGAACCAGAGGAATCAGAAGAGCTCATGTTTTTTATTTGCTCTGGCAGATTTGTCTGGCCCTCTTTTAATTCAGACAGAATTCCACCAGCTCAACTTTGGATCCAGTCAGGCCAGTCACAACTGTTTATTTATTGTGGGGCAGGTTCTATATGATGATTGACAGAGGAATGTCATTGGTGCAGATTTGCTAGATAACGTCACACATCTCGCTGCTCTGATCTGTCTGGCAGAATGTCTCAAACTCCTAAATCTCAGAACAAATTGTCGAACTATGCAGTGTTGATAAAAAATATGGATCAGGATTCTGTGACTAGATTGCCTATTTCTCACCTAAAATGTTTTCAGACATATATTAGTGTACTATTTAGCTGTAATATGAAAAAGACTGGAACCTATTATTTACCCTGCTAGGAAACAGACCAAACATTTCTATGTCATAAATTTCTTGTCATGGTAAATGTACCATTGACGGAAACACAACCCTGGGAAACTGGGCTTATGGTTAAATTCCATCAGGCGCGGCTACGTCGCGTTACAGCTGTGCCATGTCAGCTGGAACTCATCGCAATCATTCTACACAATGCTTGTGATTCCACCAGCAGCACCTCGGCATGTCCCAGAGGTGGCTCTCCGCTCTGCTCTGCTTCAAATACGTGCATATTTTTTGACAGATGCCACGTCAATTAGCGCAGAGGAGATCAAACGGCCAGGAAGTCAGACACAGAAAAGGCAGGGAGAATCCAGTAAATTTTCAAAATAAAAGACCCTGTGCAGAATCACGATCATAAAGACAGACAGAAAAAGAAAGTATTTAACCACGTAAACTCCTTATCCATGGTAGAAGCACAAAGAGCAAAGGAAAGAGGACCTAATCAACAAAATCTGAGCAAATAAACATGATCAGGTGGGCAAAACGCTCTGTTGCTGTGGCTTGCAGCCGTGTGGTGCACGGATCAGAACTGTGGCGCAGACGTGCCATGCTTGGGTGAATCAACCGGTCAGGGCTTCCAGGGCTTGGTCGTTCATGCATACAGGTATATGAAACAACAAGAAAACTGAGCATTTGGCTGCCAGACTGAAGGTAAGCTGTGTGGGCCAACCTGTTGCAGCTCACTCTCCATGGTCCATCACCACAACTTCTGTTTGGCCTCCCCATCGTCTTATTCTGTTACTTTGGCACGCGCCTTTTCAACTAACTGTGTGACTAGGTAAGCCCACCCCCTAGCCTGACAGCCATCCAGGACAGCCAATAGGGAAGCAAGTATGCTGTAACACGGTAGATACCTTTGATGCGACACAATTTTTCTACACTGTGCCATTTGTTTGAGACATGCTCTGTTTTCCTGGTTGTATTTCTTTTTTTCTCTGACTTGCTTTTTTTTTTTTTTGCTCTCCTGCTCTCCCTCCGTTTCTTCATCCTTCATCTCTCATCATGTAAGAGCAAGAGAAGGCACAGAGAGTGAATATCCCAGGTCTCTGAAAGCAGCACCAGCTCTGAATTATGGGTGCATTTACTCACTTTAGGACTGTTTAGTGGGCAGAGTGAATAAGGCTGATGTACAGTAAATAAGACAAATGGAGCAATCACAGGCATCGTACCAGCCTGGGGAGAAAATGCTCAAAAGTAAGTTTGCGTCTCATAAAGCCTCCCACAGAGCTTGCTCACAAAGCCTCGCAAGTGTCTTAGTGTTTCTGTTACGTACGTGTGTGTGTGTGTGTGTGTGTGTGTGTGTGTGTAGTAGTAGCAGCTTCGGTGAGGGACACTATTTCTATCATTGTATTGTGTTCCAGTGCACACGCTGACAGTTTATCCTCTTCAATTACTTTAGCTGTGGTGCGGAGACACAAGCTCTCGTAACAAACCGATTCTCTCCACCAACAGGGACATTACACACAAACAATAAAGCAGTGATAATCAATTGTTTGTGTTGCACATTTGTCATTTTAATGAGCAGCCGAAATGGTAGAAGTCGTCAAAAGACAAGGGCGACATTACCATTTATGTGTACACAACACAGACACACACACACACAAACACACAATCCACACTCACACAGACCTCCACCAAAAATAAACCAATGTACCTCATTAGGGAACTACCTTTTGACCTAATGTGGATTTCATCTTAATGAAATGTGTTGCCAGGAAACAGTAAAAAAAGAGATTCATCGCATGAAACATTAAATTTAAAAAACAGCTCTGCTCTTGCACTAATGCAGAAAATATGTTTACTTTACTATCGATGTAATTCGACCACAGTTAATTTTAATGTTAGCATCATAATCTGAGCATGAAGATAAATGTTTATGCACCTGGGCTCTTCAGTTCGCTTAACTAACTTAACCCTCAAACAAGCAGATAGTTTTTTGTTTTTTTTTCTTTTCTTCTTTTTCTTTCTTCCCTTCATGGTTTGGTTTCTGCTGAGGAAAGCACAACAAAAGCGGCAGTGGACATGCCCGACGAGAGGAGCAGAGTAAAAAAAAAAAAAGGTAATCTCCATTAGAAGATGACAGCGTTTAAAGGCAAACAGACACAGGAGCACCCGAATCTATCCGCCTTAATGAACCAACGCAGCACTTTCAGCCTGAGCCCGCAATTATTCTCCCTTTTCCTCCTTTTATTTGCTGTTACTTTGCATCACACACAGCGTTTTTCTCCCCATCTGCCTATTAGTTAGGGTAACCCCCGACCTCTCCTGCCAGCATTGTGTTGACAAAACATGATTTATGCATCTGTGGCATGCAGTTCAGATTGTTTACATTCAGGAGGCCAATTATTGCAAATACGAAACTTGATGTTATGGACAATGTTGTGTTTTGTGTTAATATCTGACATTCTGACCCGTTTACCGAGCCTTCGTTATGAAATTTCAGCCTCCCCCTGATGCGAACATCGAGGTTATCGTTGCTTCCTTAGACTTTTGGCACGCTATCGTGCCACAGTGGGCTGCGGGTGGGTTGTCTTACCTTTTCTTCCTTTGATGCAGGCTCTATTTTCACATACCATGTAATGAAAACATGAGCACACACAAGCTTGCGTGCTGACCTTCGTAATGAATCATACTTCCAGAATAAAGAGCATACTCCTTTTATAAATTGCCCCAAACTGACCTCTCCTTACCATCCCAGTTTCAGAATGCTGTTGCACACGTGGGATTAGCTTTCATTCTCCCTACATAACCATAGGCTGTATGACCGTATGCTCCTACATAGTGCTGGCAAATTTCCTGCTGTATCTGGAGCATGGATTGTATGTTTTTCTATCTTTGGCAGGCCCGGTTCCAGAATACAATGACTGGAGGTGCATCTGAATTCAGTGAGGTGTAGTAGTATAGTATATACGTAGTATAAAGTATAGGCTGGGAACAAAAATAGTGGTTGTAGTAGTAGGTGTTGCGGGCCCAAGTGTGGTCCTTGATGATCATATTATGCTGGAACACAACTGAAAAAAGGTTGAAAACAGTCTTAAGTGAGTAAAGTTGATAAATGTGCTGCCTCTGAGAAGTTCTGTGACCCACGACTGCTCACTGAGTTTACCTTCATTAAATCACCTGAAAGTGACACCAGGCTGCTACAGTATAACCATACAGAGCTCTACACATATCAGACCGGTCAGTTTTTATTTCTTTTTTTTAGAAGAAGATGTCTGATTTCCAGGGCTCATCATAGCTGCATGTGATTGGCACAGATGTTCCAGAGCTATGAGACCAGTGATGTGACGGGCTGAGAAACTATGTAATGATCCCAGCATCTGCCAATCTATATTCACCTTCATCCTCAGTCCTTTTGCATGTTGCCCTGCCACACCAAACAGAAGGTACACATGGAGATGCAAAATCCCTGCATCCTGAACATCATCTAAATAGTTGCATACACGGACAGCTGCAGACACCACGGATGCATGATCTACCGCCTTGCACTTGGCATTTATTATTCACATTTCAACTGAGGGTGCAAAATATTAAACCAAAGATGCAATGCATGCTTTTGCATCCTTGTAGAACTGGGCCTAGTCTTTGTAAGAAACACTTTGTTTGGTTACCTGTGAAGATATTTAATCTCCCTTCATAGAAGCTTGCTTCATCAGGATCTAGGCTAAGGTTAGGAACTGGAATTTTGTCATGATTAATTGTATATTTCACGTTTTAGCCCAATTTAAAAAAAAAAAATTCATCAAATTATACAAACAAGCTCTTACTGTCACGTGAAATCGAGTTACAAAAGGGTGCTGTTGTGCTACTGTCTTTTGTGGATCTTGATATCCAACATTTAAAAGCTGAACAACAATATATTTTTCATGCTGTCAACAAATCCATGAAAAATCAAAACTGACGAGACAAGTATTGTGTTTACATCTAAAGCCTGATATATCCTCTTCCTCTGTGCCATGCAGCTCATTGCATATAACTAAATGTACAATACACAAGGCGAAAGACCTGCAGAAATTTGGCATTTGTAAAATTTGCATCAAGGTGAACTTTCTTCTGTTTTAGCCATCAGTATGAAAGGTTCAGCCAGTCGCAACAAGTGATGTAACATGGCAACATACAGTCTCAAAAATGGTGGGTGAACTTGCTGTTATGTCTGGCCTACAGTCCATTAAAAAAACATTCTCAGTTGGAACATTGGACCCAGTAAAGTGAGGACATGTTCTACCTGGAACAGGTGTGCAATCACATAAGTAGTTCAGTATTTACATGATTAAAAAGGTCCAACAGCTGTTTGTTTGCCACTGTCTTGGACTCACGACTTCATGACTGTGCAGCTGTCTTTTGTGACTTCAAGGATCTTGATATCCAAGATCTGAATGCTGAACAACAACCTTGAGGGATAAGGATGTTCTGTGTTTTTCTTGTTGTCAATAAACCCCATAAAAAGATCAAAGAAACCACACACGGTATTGTGTACTGTGTGTGTATCCAAAGCCTGATATAACTTCTTCCTCTGTTGTTGTTGTCCAAAACAAGATGTTGTACTGAACATCTTTAGGAGGAAACAATGGGCTTGGGGCCGAGTGGCCCAGACAAGGTCAGGAAGTCTGATGACTAATGCATTGTTGGTTTTGGTCTTTTCATGGGATTTGTTGACAATAAAAAAAAAAAATGCCAGCCTTATCCTGCAAGTGTGTCTCACCACTGGAGTGTTTTGCAGTCAGTGGGTGCTTTTCATTACGCTTAATTAAGCTTCCTCGTCTCCTCTCTCTTCCCTCGACCTAGAAGGTGTTCCGTCTCCGAAATCATGAAGGATCTTCCCTCCTTACATGCAACTGGAGGAGACGAGGAGGGGGGAGGCTCTTGAGGAGCTCAGAGTGAGGGCGCGCCGGTGTACCCGACGCAGAAGTCATTTATCAAGTGGCGTGATGTTGATTGGACAGCTCTGCCGATTGTCATCCTGCATCGTCAGGACACACGCAGGGAAGTCAAATTCTGCTGACTGACAGAAGTTTATTGCTTCAGATGTGGATATTTATGTTCTCTGCTGTCAAAAAGATCTCAAAAAGAAATAACCAATTAGCATTATTAGTATTACTAGACTGCAAATCACAGCGTGTTGTTAACAATGACTAACAGGTAGAGACAGAATGAGAAGGAAGCGTCTGGCACAGTAATGATTCAGAGCTTATTACTGTAGGATCACTGTCACATACTTTTAATGGACTAATCAGGGAAAATACCCACTGTGACATGCTTGCTTTGTAGTCTTGTGTATGGGAATTTGTTTTTTGTACACACATTCTTACCTAGCTGTGTGGTCGATTATTTTGCAGATGATAATAATGCAAGTAAATAAATAGCCTAAGTAAACAAATAACAGTGATCCATATATAAATGAGAAAATTTAAAGCAAATATTAAATGATTAAAGTCAAGATCAGTGAGAATACTTATGGATATACTTCTGGTATATCCAACCATCATCAGGCTCTGCCAGAAGTACCTTTTTCTTCTTGGGTCAGACCAAACATCAGATGTAACGCAGACACAAACATTACAGTTGTTCCAGTTTTTATGTCGGCTGATTTGTGAAAGACGATCTGACAGCTGTGATGCTGTCCTGTGCTCACTTTTCGGGCCTGCTGAGATTTATTCAGCTTTCTAATTATAATAGTAATTCCTTATTCCCTATTAATTAATTTTACACACACACACACACACACACACACACACACACACACAAGCATGAGACACACACACGGACGCTGTTAACTTCAATATTTGCACTTTATTGCTGATCAAAATCTGTTTGAGTGACACTTTACTAATCAGCACTCCTATGTGGGGAATATACACCTACATATGTGAAGGTGTATTGTGATTGTGGAGACATGTGTGTGTTTTGGCAAACTTGCCAGGTGCTATCTTGTGCAGACAGACCTATACTGTACAAGATAGCCACAGCATCGCTTTTCCGTCATTTTTAGACCTCCCCATGGCCACACAGACCGGGCGCAAGTTCATTTGCTATCTTGCTGACATGGCAAAAATGGCGACTGTGCTGGTGTAAGATAACAAAGCCAACTTTTCCACCAGCGCAACTGTTGTGCGCTGGATGTAAGATAGGGCCCAGAGTCGCCCTTTAAGATAATTACATTAGTTAAGAATAAATAAGTTACACTGAACATATCTGCAGAGGGACCTGTGCTGCTACACATCACTCGTATTATGTAGCAGTATGCTAGGAAGTAGTGTAAGTGTAAAAATGAATAAAATAAACTT
>JAJHUR010122757.1:0-10076 GCA_027495735.1 Lutjanus campechanus | reverse complement strand
TTCATTTTTCCTCCAGTCAGTTCTCACTCCCAATACATGCAGCAGCTTGGTCAGTGGCTTTGTGCTAATTATACTGCCTTACGTACCCTTGTAGCATCATTTCTGTAGGCCAAAAAATCAGTCTCAGCTCAATCTTTGCCTGATAGGCACCAACATTTTTCCAGCCCCGCCGTAAAGGCAATATTTAATGTAAATCCCCTCCACTCAAAAGTGCGTTTTTCTTAAGTTAATGTCACCGAAAATGTCTGACCTGACTATACTGACTTGCATCTGTGCAAACCTTGCAGAGTGTGCTCCACAGTCAGAAAGCAGCTCATTCTGTGGTTTAATTCCACAGACTCTCTCCTTCACTTTACCAAGCAGGTAGGAAACAAGACATGGGATCTTCTTGGATGACTGCTGAGGTGTTGTTCATGAGCAAACTGTACATTTACTGCCACTAGACAACTTTAGTGTTAAACTTTAATCATTTCTTTCATCACCAGGACCTGTCTGTATGCATTTATATATGGAAAATAGATCAGGAGCATTCACACACATCAAAGAAAAACTGCAGACTGCTGTTTGTGATGGATGGGCAGTACAGAGCCTACAAAGACTTCAGTGTGGCGTGAACGCTGTCATCACACAAGCATGATGCTGATGTGACAGTTGCATTCTAGACAAGGGATAATGCTAACACAGCCCTCTTGATGCTCTCTGCTCTTTCTCTGGTCAACCTTGAGTGGACAGTGGTGGTGGGCAGAGCACGAGGCCAGATCCAGAACTTTTTAGTGAGGGAGAAAGAACAGATATCCTTCCAGCCCCTCTCCAGCCTGCCAGTTTTTACTGAGAAAACCGTGTTAGGGGGACTTTAAACTTGTTTCTCATATATACCTACAGTAGGTTAGAATCCTGCACTAGGTTGAGTAGACTGCTTGCTTGCTTTGCTACAACACAAGACATAGCAAGCAGCTAATATCACTGACAAGTCCAACAGCAAAAAGGCCAGCTCACTATCCGTCTGTCTTTCAGCCTTTTATTTCACCAAGCTCTTGACTAAGTGACTAAAAAGCACTTCCGTATTTACTCTTGTCCAGCAGCATCTTGCTCGGTCACTCTTTTCTTCCTCTTCTTAGCTTCTTCCATCAGCGTCCACTTTACCTCTGCCAAGATGTCCATACTGAAGCTTGCTTTTTTTTAATAGCTAGCTTAAGACCCATGTTACAAAGTCCCTTTAAGCATCACACACTCCTCGGGGGATATTGAACCCGCTCAAACCAAGTTACATAGTGCAAGAACAGGGACTATTAGAAGTCAGTGTAGCATCAAAACTAATTTTCAAGGTCTTACTTTAAGGTAAAATAGTCACATAATGTTGCTTTAACATGATCCCTTCTCTCTCTCAGGAGGGTCTGAGCGCGCTCAAAGGCAGCTGTTCAGGGCTCTGAGGTACCACACCCTGCAGGACCCACAGCTCCACAACACCCTGAAAGACCTCTTGGCCTCAGTCAAGGCTCCCGGCAAAGGCCTGAGCACTGCAGCACGCATCTACCTGGCCCGCCGTGAGTTCATTGGGGCGGCCGGGGGGTGACTGGATATAAACATCAGGGATCCACATGCAATTATGTGTCTGTTCAACTACAACAAAGACATTTATCAAACAAAAACATGGTTCACTGAAGACATTATAGGTATTTTGTTTAGGCTCTGAAACATGTTTGTTTTGGCAAAATGAGATATGTGATACTGTTAAAGAGGACATCCTGAGGATTAGGACATTTTTAGATTCTGTAGAGCAGCAATCAGTTTTTATAGCATTGTTAATGAGAGGCCAACATTTACAGATACGGTGGAAACAGGCCACTAACAGAGTTGCAGCTGCTTATATTAATACTCACTTGGCAAAAATTACCTTGGTTTGAGGCAACACAAATCTTTTATGGTCAAATAGATAAAATTAATTATTATTTACGCATGCATTTCATCTTGTAACATGGCTGATGTAGAGTGATGATGTTTATGGTAATAACGAGAGTCAGACTTTGTCTCTTGAAGATGATGATTAATGTTCTAATCAGCTGATAATCTCATCTGAACCGCAGCACTAATATTCTCTTTGTGAGAGCTGCTCCAGTCAGAAAAGACCTGAGGGCTTAAAGTTAGTTTGTGTTCAGCTTTTGTCACAGGACAAAATATTTTTTTGGAGGCCAAATGTGGAGGACAGATTTGATGTTAATTCTTGAAGATAGCAGATGTTCTCATTGGAACTCCAGATCTGATATTCTCTGTGTGAGAGCTGCTCCAGCTTGAAACACCTGAGGGCTCAGGTCAGACTTTGTTTGAAACAAATAAATAATGGTTTAAATGGTGCATACTTTAAGATATGAAGTCTCTCCTCATAGACATCCTTGGTGTTCCATTAGTTCAAACTCCATGTCTAAACACCTGGCCAGGCTTGGCATTATTGTCAGATTATATGTTGTGGAACAGCTCAAAAATAATCAGTTCAGTTCAGTTCAGTAAACTTTATTATCCCCCTGGGGGGCAATTTGTTGTACAGCCAGCAGAGAAAGAAATAACAGAAATACAGACAAAAAAACACATTCAGCCATACAATCAATACAATGCGATACAGTCCTCTAGATTTAGACATGGGTTATTGGAAAGGACGATTCAGGTGTGGTTAGGAGTTGACAAGTATTTTGTTTGAAGAATACTGAGGCTGTAAAACACTGGTTTTGGTAAAGATGCTCAGTTTGAATCCTAAATATATGATCTACATCCTTTAATATATATTTTTTCTCCAGTATTCCTTAAAGAACAACAAGATGAATTTCTACAACAGCATCAAAACAAGAGATTTTAGATCCATGTTTCCATGATGGCATGATGTTGTAATGACTGACAAACTAATAAAACTTAACTTTCTTTGTTTGTACCCTTGTTCCTGGGGTCCCTAAATATATATCACAACTGAAATATATAAAAATATATATCAAGTCTTTAGTCATCATGTCTTGTTGAAAATAATCTTAAGTCAACTGAATCTTTATAGAGTCCTGATTTTCCCTGCAAAATCAACACTTTTAACTGACAGATTTAATCGTCTGCTCTCAGGAATTCGTCTGAAGCAGGACTTCTTCACACTTGTGGAGCAGCAGTATGGAGTTCGTCCAAAGGGACTGCAGGGAGGAAACAAAGATATGAAAGACATCAATGACTGGGTGTCTCAGCAGACAGGTGGGAAGGTGCAGCGTTTCCTGACCACAGCCACATCCATACCCCGAAACTCTGCAGTGAACACTGTGAGTGCCGCCTACTTTAAAGGTATGTCACATTTACCAAAATCTTCTGATTATTGTTGATTTGAAGAGAAAACCTGCCATCTGGTCCACAGAGTGCTGCAGGGATGACGTCGTTTTGGAGGCCACACCTGAAGTTTATGACGTTTATGATACTGAAATGTTTTGATCAGCAAGATGATCTTCACAAATGAACAACACTTTTATGTCTGAAGTGTAAATGCAATCACCAGAGGTAAAAAGCTAATGTTGGGATATAAACAAACTACACCACGGTCATATGACGCAGCATCATCACCACTGAGTGACTAGTGTTCGGCGTGAAGAATTTAATGTCCCCGACAACCTCTGTGGTCTCATTTCACTACTTGTTAGTAGTCGCCTGTAAAAGACACATAAAAGTTTCAAAATTCAGGAGAGGAGTCTTTACTGTCACATTTTATGTTATAATGCAAAACATGAAAATCTCTTCAGCTTGTGTTAATCACAGACCTTATTTCAGACATTAAACCAAAAACACATTAAAAAAACTCCAGTCGAGGGAACCCTGCAGCACTTTGTTAGTTTGAATGTAACTGATGGACAGTTTGATGTT
Organism: Lutjanus campechanus; assembly: GCA_027495735.1. Classification (NCBI taxonomy): domain Eukaryota; kingdom Metazoa; phylum Chordata; class Actinopteri; order Lutjaniformes; family Lutjanidae; genus Lutjanus; species Lutjanus campechanus. Next base: position 6,197 of record JAJHUR010122757.1, on the reverse strand, counting down.
TCTGCTCGGATTTACACTGCATTTTTTTCTAAACACCCACTTTTTTTAATGCACATGAAGTATTGTAGTATTGCTTTAGAAAAGGTTGATGAAAAACCATTAAAATGAGAAAAAAAATCTCCTTAATTTCACAAAAGTGCTCTATTGGGGTGATTTTTGTCTTTTTCTAAAAAGATTTAAAGCTCCTAATGAGAGCTGGAAACGCTGATGTAGTGAACGTTCATGTCAAATGGCTCATCAGCTGTTTCCTCGTGGCTCTCATGGTTCTATAAGACATCCATGATGTTCTCCCCACAGATCTGATGGAACCTTCCTCACATTAATACATGAAACCAACAGAAACGACTTATTTCCATCCTGTTTTCTACTTTTTCATTGTTTGAGGTTCCACTGATGCTTTTGTAATTACGTCATCTTGTTGCGCCCTCTTCATCTACAGTGGTATGATGGTTTTCTGAACAGAATTTGACGCCACCTACTGCTTATCTCAACAAACCAGCTTCTAATAATCACATAATGGTGGTTGATGGAAAGGCGATTTTGTTAAAAATTCATTTAAAATTGCGACACATTTGGATGGAAATCTGACTAATTTTAATCAGTTCAGTGTCCAGCTGAGGATGAACATCTGTAATGATAAAGTTGTGTGTCTGTGAACAGGGAAGTGGGTGACTCGGTTCGGTCAGAGCGGAGTGATGGAGAACTTCCAAGTGGATGGTGCAGCACCTGTCCGGATTTCCATGATGCAACAGGATAACTACCCCGTGAAGATGGGTGTTGACTCAGATTTGAGCTGTGTGGTGAGTATTTTCTACTTTCAGCAAAATTACCTGTATATTACCTTTAAACTACAGCAAAATGTGCCCTATTTAGTGTAAACTTCACTATCCAGAGTGATGAACTCCAGCTCACTCTCTGAGATCTCTCCTGAACGCCTCCTCCTCCTCCTCCTCCTCCAGATCGCTCAGATCCAGATGCAGAACGACATCAGCATGTTCGTCTTCCTGCCCGATGATGTGACCTCCAACATGACGCTGCTGGAGGAGAGTCTGACTGCAGAGTTTGTTCAGGACCTCTCCATGACGCTCCTTCCCGCCCAGGTGTCCCTCACTCTGCCCACCCTGAGGCTCAGTTACTCCACAGACCTGCTGCCACTGCTCAGCGACCTGGGTGAGTCCGGGTCTGACATGCAAAAACCTCCAGGGTTTACTTGGATTTTCAACAAATATGGATGCAAATAAAGTGCCATTTGTTGAAATAGAACGTCATTTTCAAGAGAGACCTGAATGAACATCAAATTAAAACACAACAGAAAAGAATTTCTGAGCAGATAATCTGAAAGCAGGTCATAATAAATACAATAAAACTGATAAAATAGTATGTAAAAGAATTTAAAAACATACTGAAATGCTAAATGAACACAACGATGCATTTAGGAATAAGTTGACCTGAATGAGGAGCATTTAAGCATTTTTCTGAATAATTGATTAATCACTTAATCTCTGTAATGTCAAAAAATAGTGACAAAAAATCTCATCACAGTTTGTTGTCACTCAAACTGACATTTTCAAATATCCTCTTTGTTTGACGAACAGCAACACTTAAAGATACGAAATTTACAATAATATGAAACCGAGAAAAGCAACAAATCTTCAAAAAATGAAAAATCTTTGAAAAATACACACTTGAAAAAATATCTGAAACAAATTATTATGATAATAGTTGCTGGTTAAATTTCATCAATCGTTTGACTCTTTGCTGCACCGTCAAGAGAAAGTAAAGTATCGTCTGCAAACAAGTTTATATCAGATCCAACACTTGTTCACTGTCGTCTCTCTGCTTTCTGTTTCTCTTCTTCACCCTTTTCATGGTCCTTTCTTCTACTCTTTGTACTGTTGCTCTTCCTCCTCCTCCTCCTCCTCCTCCTCTATCCCTCCCCTCTTTCCCTCCCTGCAGGTCTCTCTGAGTGGCTTGCGGACCCGGACATGGAGAAGATCTCGGCTCTGCCCGCCACGCTCAGCAGTGTCCATCACAAGGTTGTCATGGAGACGGCACCCGAGGGGAACCAGTATCCCAGCACCACGTCAACGGCAAGCCACCTGACGTACCGAGTGGACCGGCCCTTCCTCTACCTGATCCGAGACGAAACGTCGGGGGCGCTGCTCTTCATCGGCAGAGTGGTCAACCCCAAGACCCTGTCGATATAATGAACACACACACACACACACACACACACACACACACACACACACACACACACACACACACACACACACACACACACACACACACTCTTAGCAGGTCCTAGGAGGGATGTCAGGTGTTTGCTCTGCGTTTGTGGCAGCAGATATCTGTGAGGATATTTGAATTGATTGATTGATGATTCTTTACTTTTCATGTTGAAACATTTTAATCTGACAGGACACACAAACACACTGACGAGTTTACCAAAGATTGTTTTTTTAAGTAAGCAAATATTGTCATGTGTGCGAAACCAAATAAACACGACAATGAAACAAAACATGCCTCTTTTTTTGGGTCCAAAAAGAAAAGTTCAGAAGTTCCCATGTTTTTATCAAACAAAATATTCTGCTTCAGTCCAAGTTAGAGATGAAGATGCCGTTCAACTCTATTTGGCAGGTTAATGTTCCTTTGCAACTAGTTAGCATGTTACAAAGTTGGCAGCAAATGAGACTCAGCTCTTTTCTACGGCTCTCAGTGTCCATTGTACACATCTATGATTGAGAAGGAAAAGATTACGATGCGGTTATCTCAACTGTGATTGGTCAAAAGACTTGTGACATCTCAAAGTTGTTTTAATGCGAAGAAGATCGCGACATGACAGCAGCTACCTGAAACGGTCTCTGGTCTCACTCCAGGCTCTACAGGGTTCTTGTGAAGGACATAAACTGATTCAAAACATTTAATTTCACTGAAAAGCGATTAGTATGCAGGTGTAATAAACCTCACAGTCAGGAGAGGGCAGTATCTGTTCCAAGTGGGATTTTGAGTCTTTCTCCTGGAACATGTCTCAACGATGAAGGAGTGTCAACGAGGACAGAAACCAAACGCAGCAGCAGGATGACTTCAGTGATTCACTGGACATGTAGCTTACAGGTGTGTGCAGGTAACAGGCAGGTCAGCAGGTACAGAGTCAGGAAAGCAAAGAGCTGATGAAAAAATGAGATGGTAGGTGAGGGGGCGGGAACAGGTGTGTAAAAGGATGTGGCGGGCAGGTGACGTGGAATAGAGAGGACGTCTGAGGACATCTGGTGGACAGATGGAGAACGGCAGTGAAAAGGGAACTGGGGAACCTGGAAAGTGTGTGAAACTGCTACACGGAGTCACTTGGGCTTTTGCAGAGGTCACTTCTTCTGCAAAAATAGAAACAGATTTTTGCTTTGAATGCAGATGATGTTTACGATACAAAACAACAACAAAAGATTTATAACATTTATAAATTTAAAGTATTTTACATGATCAGATACTACAGTAGTCGTGTGATTATTCTGAGGTGTGCCTTGACTCCACCAGGAGGACCTTATCAGGCCGAAAATCAGGAGAAAACCACATTAGAATCTGAAAAGATGCACGTTCTGACCAGCAGGGGGAGCAAATAACACACTGCCAAAAAAGAACTGAGGTCTGAGAAGCAGCTCTAATCCTCGACATGTAATAATCCCAAAAACTGTTTGTTTGTGTTTGATTTCAGGCTAAATGTGAAGAATGAACTGATTCTTCAGATTATAACTCTGTTAAACTTCACTGTCTCAAACTGAAGTGACTCTGCAGACTCAGACTCAGCTGCTGCGATCACTTTCTGATCATTTCTCCACATGTGAAACTGATCACATGACTCTGCGCCAACATTTCTGCAGGAGAAAATGTTGGAATGATGTCTGATGCCAGAAGGGGTTTTCCAGACTTCTTCTTCTTCTTCTTCTTCTTCTTCTTCTTCTTCTTCTTCTTCTTCTACACAAAATAAAGCAAACTGCTCAAACACATCACAAGAACTTTGCTACAATAAAAAATGTAAAAAACAAATGAACAGAACAATGGTTGAAGAAAATATCTGAAAGAATCTGAGGAGTTGTGGAGCTGTGTGTGTGTGTGTGTGTGTGTGTGTGGGGGGGGGGTTGCTGCACACATGTGGTCTTGATTTTCCACACAGTCAGAAATTCCTGAGGTTTCTAAATCTTTGCCCAGAAGAAAGTGAGCTGACAGAGAGGAAAAGTTGGCCTGTTGATGAAGCAGGAGTCCTGTGTCTTGTGTCTTGTGTCTTGTGTCCTGTGTCCTGTGTCTGTGTCCTGTGTCCTGTGTCCTGTGTCCTGTGTCCTGTGTCTGTGTCCTGTGTCCTGTGTCCTGTGTCTGTGTCCTCCTGTCAGCTCCTCCTCGACACATTAATGCATCAGTAATTATAATCCAATCAGAGCTGGAAGTTATCAGCTGTTTCCTTAATTGAATCAAAGATTTATTTCCACGGTAACATGTGGAAGAGCTTCATGTTTCACATGTTTATCTGATAGTAGATGGATTCAATTCTTCACAACCAATTCATTGATCATTAATTATCATCCCTAAATGTAATGTTTTATATTTTTCTGAAATGGTCTTTTCACACCTTGATTATAACAACAGACAGACAGGAAGTGAGAGAGAAAGATGATTTCTATGTTCTTTGATACCTCGTGTAAAGTCAACGTGTGGTCTGGGCTCTGATTCATCCTTCATCCTTATTATCTTCTTATTTAGCCTCTATGGACGGTTATTAACTGTATTAACTGTCTGTAGTCGTCACAATAGAAAGTTTTTCATATTAACCCGAAAACCGACCACGCTGCTGTGAAATCCTCTGTGTGTGTGTGTGTGTGTGTGTGTGTGTGTGTGTGTGTGTGTGTGTGTGTGACAGTGCGCACTGAAAAATAGAGCCTCCTGTACCATGTGATTCAAACCTTAACTTTTTCCCCACCAGCCTTTTCACCACCAACAGAGCAGATCTTCAGACACAAAAAACCTTTTGTTTGAGCTTCATTCTTTCTTTTTTTTAAATAAACTCTTGAATGTTGGTTTGTTTCATCAAAAAATCCACTTTTCATACAAAATTGGAGAAAACAGCATTTTTGTGAGAGACATTTTTAAGCAGCCCACCGAGCTGGGAACCAGAGAAGCGATGCAGGAACCACATCCACAAACAAACCAAGAACACCACACTCACGAGAACACAAACAGAAACACACAGTCGCTCCCATCAGACTGTGAAATATACTTACAGTCTGATATGTTGCTTTCTTTCTGTTCATCACTTGTCAGTCTGCAGCAGAGGGAGACAAACTCTCAGGAACAAGCAACAGAAACCAGCAGGACCAGATTCATTCATGAGAACATCAGCAGCTCTTTTCACCAGAAATAAGAAAATCTGATCCACCAAAAAGAGTCAGTTTGAACAGTTTCACAGAGTCACAGAGGGACAAAAGATGAAAACTTTTCTTTTTATGTTTGGACGACAGTGAAATGATTTCTGCCTTTTGACATATTTTCAGTACTTAAAGGGACAGTTCACCCCCAGATCAAAAATACATATTACATATAACCCTAACCCTAACTTCAAAAATCACTGCATGATTGATTCCTTTTGGAGATGTTTGTCATTGATTTTACATCAAAGCGTCAGAGAGATCGAGCTCTTGAAACTGGTGAATATGAAGATGATAGTGACCTGTTTTATACTTAGAAGGAAGGAAGGATAGAAGGTAGGATAGAAGGAAGGATGCAAAGTCATTTCTGGACATTACTGGTGTGTGTGAAGCAAGAATGACAGGATTTGTAAATGTAAGAAGGAGATCAGTAAGTCTGTGTGGGGACTGTGACTGTATGTTGGATTGTGTGTGTTGCAGCTCCTCTCAGGTGTTTCTGCTGCAGTGGACATGTTGCTGCAGCGTGCAGAGCGGTCTGACGGTGAGGGAGGACGTGGGAGTGATGACAGTTATTGGGAGGAATGCAGAGATGATGAAGAAGAAGCAAAATGCCTGCAGTGTAGAAGAAACCACCACACCGGGTCAGCACAGGGGACGGAGGAGGTGAACATGAACAAAATCAGAGCACGAAAGGGTTTGACACTCATGAGGACAATCAGAAAAGAGAGGAACAGAACATCTGCATGAACAAAAAAGTATTTTTCCCATTTATGACAGTGTGAT
>JAJHUR010122755.1:7000-19047 GCA_027495735.1 Lutjanus campechanus | reverse complement strand
CATCTCTTCATAATAGCTCCCATTTGAAGACATGATTTTAGTGTCTGTGAAGCATTTTTTCATTCTGTTCAGTTTACTATTTTGCCATTGCAGTTTAGCTTGTAGCTACTGGATGGACAACATATGTGAATGCTTTTCATTAGAAATTTGATGGTATTTGGATAGTATGATATGGTTTTAAACAAATTTATTGTTAAAAAATATATTTCTGACATTCCTTTGTGCACCACTAGAGGGAGCTCATGTGCCATCAGTGGTACAGTACCACTGTTTGAGAGTGTAGGCCACGAGCAACTGCAAATGATACCGCTTCTTCTTAAATTGAACTTTTGTCATTATTATAGTGTTTACACTGTAAATATGTTTGTGTTTGTGTTGTGTGTGTATAAATTATTTTCACTGCAGCATAACGTCATTGTTAGTATGACTCATGTCAGCTATTGTTAGCTACCTAGCTGTCCAGCCTGCTAGCAGAACTGCTCATTTGCGAGTGCAGTCAACATTTCCATGGTAACAGTGCACCAATCAAAGTGACATTGCTGTTATGCTTTAGGATTGTGGGTGGTGTAGTACTTCTCCATGACATTGCAAATAAAACATGTTCTTCTTAAAACAAGGTTGATATCATAGACTTGTGGCTTCTACAGGAACATATACCATCGTTTCACAGTCTCAGAGCTCGTGGTCAGTCTATCTTGGATAGTTATGACACTGTATTCAGAATATAAATGGGGTTTTCCCTTCCGGAACCTCACTGCTTCTCCAAATTGAGGACATATTGGTCAGTATCTACTGTAGGTAAAACACTGACATCGACAAGTACCTCATACAAGCGTACTTCAAATAATCTAAACGATCCCTTTAATATATCACCTATAGGTGTCTTCAAACTCAAATAAAAGCACTTGATAGAGTAGACCTCTGCCTTATCATGTCTGATGGTATCTCTCAATGGGAAATCAATATTTTCTTCCTTGAACATAGATATGAACTCAACATTTCTTGCCAGTTGAGCCATCAGTCATCTAAGTCTGTGGGTCAAAGTTTAATAGGTAGTTGAAAAGACAGATGCTGGATGAAATATAATATTTTGTGGAGATAAAAGTATCAGTGTCACTTTTCAAAACCCCACACAGGTTAAATGTAATTCAACGCCATAAAATCCATTAAAGCAATAAAAGATTCTACCGATGTCTTGTATCACAAAACTCCTTGAAAGTCTTTGATTTATAAAGTCTTTAAGTAAATTATGAATTCATCTCAACTTTTTTAATTAGACCATAAGTATGTAACTTAGAGGAGAAATCTGTAATATATTTTTCCTGTAATAAATCATAAACTGACTACAATAGGTCAAGGAAAAATGTTAAGTTGAAATGCTGCAGTGCTGCAGCTGCAATGTAACCCTTTGAAATTTCCAGTCCTGAATGAAAAAACAGTTTTGTATGTCCATTTCATTTTCATTAGAATTCAAATTAATCTTTTTTAATCGAATGAGTAAGTGTCTGTTTACGAGTCATAAGAAATCATTAATAATCTCGTACAAGGTGCAGATGTAACTGTTAAATTGAGCAAAATGTTAATGGAGTTTGGAAGGCAGTGAGACAGGCAGCCACTTAACTCATCATCCAGTGCGTTATTTCAGAGCAGTGGGCTTTAGTTTTCAGGATAACTGGCCCAACTTTACATTGACAGACAATTGACAGTTATGAACAGCTGATCAACTTACAGTGGAGGGCTCGTCGTTGCTTGTTATTGTCAATTTATGAGGTTGTGCTCCCATCCTGTGCTCCTGCGGAGCTCCTGTAGCACTGCCTGTCTCTGCCATGTATGTTTAGGGAGGAGGGAGGTGGGGCAAACAACTCACTTAAACCATAGATTGTATATTAAATAGGATTACGACCTATTTAAAATACATTCTATGGCTCCAAATCACTCTTTGGACTGCTGCACACATGTGCAACGGTGCATATTTCTCTTTTAAACTATTCTAAATTATTGCGACAAATTTTCTGCTAATTGGCGTAAAGCCATTTTGGCAGAGACGACAGGCTGCCAGGTGATGTCCACAGCTGGTGGAACACATTAAATGTACGGCTTTGCAGCTGGGATCTCTTTCAAAATACCAGAGATGAACCAGAGGCAACAAACTGACATGAGGGTGCAAGACAGGAAACATGACAAAGTGAGAGACAATGTCACACAGTGAATAAGCCCTTGCCCGGAGAGACAGGTGCATGACTGGCCATTAATAAAGATAACATCTGCAAGGCTTGTCGAGGTATACTGACATGCCGTGGAATATTATTGGAAGATAATAAAGACTTCAGGAAAAGTTTAGAAAGTCGTGAAGAAAGCCAGTCATTGTGTTCCTCTGTATAGGGGAGACATTGCAGGACATTGCATCAGGACTCTGTAAAACTTCACTGATGATTTTATTTCAAAGTAAAAAAGTAAGAAGTCTAGTACAAAAGCTTAGGATAAAACTTTGCACAACTTTTTGAAGTCTTGAGAAAAGGGATATTGGAAAGCATACTGAGTATTGGCACCTGTTGCATTTAAGCTCTGCAAGCGTGTGTTTGAGGATCAAAGAGGTGTTTTGTATTTTTGTAAACTGTATGATTTTTAATCTGCAGTGAAATATCTCTATGTCTGCTTGCAGATGTGAGCATGCTAACAGGCTAAACTAAGATGGGGATCATGATGAACAAACATTACTTTGTGAGCGTGTTAGCATGCTCATTGCCTAGATGTAGCGATGGAAAACATTTACGACTTACTAGTGTGCACATCATCTGACAGCTCAAAATGAAATGATGGTATGATTGCAAAGTTGGTCATGCGAGGTTCAAAAATACTATACATTGACAATATAGCACTATGTCCTTTAAATATGGGCTTAAAGGTTCCTCATGAATTTTTTCTCTCTCTCTAGTAGTGTTATGGAACTGTTTTTCTCAAATGTAACTTTTATATTTTTAACAAGACAAATCCACATGGCACCTTTAATTACCTTAAAACACAAAATGAGGCATCCATATATGTGTGGGTTTTAGGCACTATTGTTTAATTTAAATCAAGATGAAATGAAAAATACCTTTTTAACCTTTTTAGATTACATCTCCGATCATATTGTGCACCTACAAATACAAAGATACACTTCTTTGTATTCTTATCTAACTTCAATCATGTTTCTGTCTGTTAAAATAAAATCTGACTGTGCTTGTAAGATTCAAACAACCAGGTATTTGCATTGTTTTACAGTTTCATATTCACTTTCAGCTGTGTCAGAGTCCTGTTAAATTACTGTTGATGAAACCCCCGAATTAAAACATTTTCTGTTTGTGCTGCTTCATAATAAAAGCCTTTAAATAACAAAACAACATGGGCTTTTATTGTGAAGAATTTCAGGAAATAGCATGTTTGTCCCAAAGACGTATATGAATGGTTTATCCACCACTATACAGCCACTCGACTTGAGCCTCCTCGGGCTCATCTTCAATTAAAAAACACACCTTCATGCGTGCAGCCCTGTTGTAATGGAAATGCAAACCCCTGCCGTGCTGGGCGGATGGGCTGAGTCAAACTGAGTCAAGCCAGGCCAGCTCTGTGTACAGAATAGGGCCATAGGGCTGGACAAGGGGCAAGTGGGTTGGGCCTGTTGTTCACACACCATGCGCACTTAGCTGGTCTGCTAAGGGCCACATCCTAACCTTTGGAAAGTATGAGAATTGATCATACTGATGTTGTACAGGTCTCAGAAACTCATGTTTCAAATATGATGCAAATGGCGTTATAGGACAATTTAATTATTTAGTCTGAAACTGTTGATTATGATAACTCTGTTCTGAAGATGAGTACAGCCTCACAGAACCAGCTAACTCAGGTCAATTTAGTATCATATAACTGATCATTAAAGAAAACCCATTCGTTCAGCTGAGCTGATGGTCTGTCAAAGTCGTCCGTTGCCCACTGTCAGTGATGACATATTGCCTTGTGATGATGTCCTACACATGTCTGTTTGCTCTCCTGAGCTCAGACAGTGGATGAGCACGGAGAAGTTTTCCTGACACTGTAATTACACTGCCAAGGAGGTGGTGTTACCTGACGTGAAAAAGCGAGCTCCTCCAGCAGTAACCATCGCAGTTCATGTTCTGTAAGACCAGACGTGACGCGACTTAATAAACCCGTGGCAGGCGGACGTGAGGCCAGTCAGCTTCAGGGTGGAAAGGTGGGGCAGGGAGGGATGCCTCGTCCTTCTCTTACTCAATCTGCGGGGTTGATTTATAATTTATTGACCTACTTCAAATTGGATTTAAGCATTTTGCTTAAAGAAACTCTACGTGGTGGGTGCGTTGCAAAAAGTCAGGTTAATTGAGTGTATGTTGAATAAGGGGAATTTAAACAGCACAGCACAAAATGATTGGATATCTCCACCCTGCAGAACATCGAGAATTCAGCACACAAACTTCATTACAGATACTCAGCATCCCTCCTTACATTAGCTAATACTTCGACTGCAGTCTCCAAAAGTGGGCAAGTTTGCACTGAGCTTCAGTGGAGCTCGATATATAAAGATTTACCCAGCCTGAGACGTTGAATCTATCCCCAAAAGGCTTTTGCTGATTAAAATGCTTGTTGATTGTTTGTTAAACAACTTTATTTTTTATCCCAGAAGAGTTGAATGCTAAATCTTTTACGCACTATATTTGTTCTCTGAAATGAACTGGATTTGGAGATTAGCAGAGAAGATGAGGGCAGGCAGAACAGGACGTTAATTGATGTTGTTTATTACCTTATTATATTGTCGATGCCGCTTCCCCACCAGTCCGTTTACATCAGTGCTAATGCTGACCCCCTGCTCAGCAACCGTAATAACAGGGTTTGGAGCTGATGTGCTTTCTGAATGATTGATAGAGCTGGTGTGGAGAGCATCAGCTACAGTGCGATGCTCCAGACGGGCACGATGCAGCAGCAAACTATCAGGGCTGACTTCCCAAGAGCAGCATGCAGAATCTCATCCAATTGCATTATCAAGGACAGCTGCCTCATTTCCATAAAGTCTTTTGCAGGAGAAGTCAGGGCCTGTTTCCCCTGCATCTTTTATTTAATCTGTAAATGACCAAGACCTGATCCTGTTTTCAAAAGCGTATTACTTCTGCAAAAAAAAAGCATGTTCACACTTCTGACCATTTGTATGCTTGTCTGTCTGTTTCTGACTAGTATAAAAAGGAAAAAAAATAATATATTTGCATGAAATTTTCTGTTCAAACCAACGTCGGTCTACTCTCTGAAAGTACTTTGCAGTAAGTTCACTATGTACTAAAGGTCCGGTGTGTAAGATTTAGGGGGACTTTTGGAAGAATATGGCAGAAATGGAATATAATATTCAAAGTTACATTTTCATTAGTATATAATTATCTGAAAATAGTGTTGCTGTCACCTTAAGATGAGCCTTGATCTCTACAGAGGCTGTGGGTCTTCTTCATGGATATACTATTAAGAACTGGATACTAGACACAAAGATGGCACCTATTCCATCCAGTGAGAACTGCTCACCTGTTGCATATGCCCCAAATGTTTTCAAAATCCAAGGTTTTTTTTTGTTTTTTGTTTTTTTGCGTTATGAGGTCCACTGAATATGCATAGTAATGTTTTTTCCAATGGTCCCATCCATGAGTTCCCACTTGGCCCATAGACTTTACATTGTGATGACATCACAGGAATCTCTTTTCTCTCCTCAAGGAAAATTTTACAAATGTAAAACCTCTATGGATCAAAAATTCATAATAGAAAGAGATCTTATTTGAGATTTATTGCTAACTAGAAGAGTGCACTCAGTAGAATGCAGATCCCCGCCAGGCAACAGATGGTGAAGCACCTACGGAAATGCCACCACAAATGTGGTGACGCCTGCGAGCTAGTTCAGGCGAGCTGCCCCGCCAACCTCATGTGACATACCTCATTCTCAATACTACATACCAAACGCACACTTCCAATCTCGCGGTCTATTTAAACTGCTGAACCTCCCATTTCTCCCCCTGCCTGCCAATGCATTGCTGCCCTGCACTAGCGTGCTGCCTGCTCTTTAACCCCGCCACCCCAGCATCCACCTGCAGGCTCCGACGGGGGGTTCAAGAATTTGCTCATCACTCCCCTTATCTCTATGTAACTTAAGCTGTGGGAAGTGATGAAATCGGAGCCTAGACGCCAAACTCAAATCATGTTCTGCTGCTGAATAAACATTCTAAACCTGAGTTGTCTGACTGAACTGCCAGATGCAACCAGCTGAAATTTGCAAAGTCCTGTCAACGTTAACATGACCTCCAAATGCGTTGTCTCAAGCTGAAACAAGATTTTCAAACTGAAACAGTTGTTGATCACTTGCGGCCCTTAGTGGCTGGTTAAGAAGAGTGAGAAGTCAGCTGTCAATGGTCGAATAAAACAGAGCAGTCAAAGAATTAAATTAAATTAAATATTTTTGGTAGAATGGAGTTGTCACTAAATGTATGATTCCAGTGAGTAATCTCCAGGTGAAAACATGCTGTCTTCACTTAGAGACTATTTTCACAGAGGACAGAGGAACATGATGATGACACTGTGAAGCTGACAATTTACCTATTGGATGTAAAATGTCATGATGTCATAATTTTATCTTGATGTCTATTTGTGTCACCTTTTAATAAAATCCCTCCAAGTGTTCTTGAGATATTGTGCTCAAAAGAATGGGATGGCCTAAAAGCATAATGCCTCAGGACATGACTGCTGCCAGTGTTTAGAGCCATAAAAAGGGTCTGTCAAGGTTTTTCAAAAATAATGAACGACAAATGTCCTTCAGCATGTAGTCAGGAATGTGCACACAAAGAATTATGCTGATCTGTCCAGTGGTATTCAAGATTAACTGTGGACAAGCTGCAGGTCTGTTGATCATGCACACACACACACACACACACACACACACACACACACACACACACACACACACACACGTACACAATGGCATTGTAAGAGCTTTGTGTGATATTTGTTTTAGTTTGGTGGCTAGTTTGACTAGTTTGGTGAGAATAAGTTAATGTTAATTTAAAATAATGCAAAATTCATGGTTCATGATTCATGGTCATTTCTATTCATTGTATAAGATATAGGCAGTGTATTAGATATTTAAAAACCCAAATCATGTATATTGACAGAAAACTACACATACTCTCTTTAATTTATCGAGTGACATGCTGCGCAGTAGAGTGGAGCAGAGCTGAGAGCTGTGTCAGGTACAGAAGCATATCGTTTTTCTACCTCGTGACAAGATGTAATTTTGAACTTTTTCTTCAGTGAAGGTTTATGAACTATATTACATGTCCTATCATTTGCATCAGACTGAAGTTACTGTGTGTACAGCTCCTTAGTGGCTTTTTGACATCCAGAAGTAATGCCACTACAGGCATGATAATGACTGCTTCACCATAATTGTTGTGCAAATGATGATAAAGAACTTGAAACTTTAACATAACGACCTGCGCAATCTACTAAATGGCCAGTTGAGTATACATAAACACTAAGCAATGTGTTTGATATTTGTAGCATTGGATGAAATGCCTCCTTGTAATGTGAACGGTTTGCTGGTCACGCTGAGAATTACCGGTCGAGGTTGATGCTCAATTTGAAGCTTTCAGCTCATTTTGTGTCTTTCTGCTCTGTGTGGTTGAATCCCACTGCCTCTCACCGACTCTACTATAAATCCATGGCCAGCCTGCCAGCACATAACCTCACAAAAGCCAGTTGTATGCCACCTGAGTGCCCACTTCAAGTTGCCAAATGACAAAGAGCTGAAAAGTGGCTGGTGAAAAGTAAAAATCCAGAAGAGACCCTGATTTTTTTCCCTCTGGAGCTGCTGTACCAAACTTCGGACACTTGCTGTGATATTGGACATGATATTTTCCTATGACAAAAAGCCTGGATCTCTCCTTTGCCACCACAATAGCTTCATAGTTAATTTAACTGGCTCCCCTAAAAGACTACTTCATGTTGTTTGGTCACATGCTCTGTCACATGCACTCCCCAGTCGTGTGGTCAAGTGCTACTGAAAAACACCCAAAAACCTAGAAGAGTGCTCTCAGTAGAGTGCAGATCTCTGCCAGGCACCAGATGGTGAAGTATTTACAACAATGTCAACACAACTGCCAGATGCAACCAGATTTGCAAAGTTTTTAATTTAGTCTTTTTATTGTCTCCATTAGAATACCATTATATTATTCTATAGATCCTAAAGAAAAGCACTCTGGGTTCACCTCATATCACCAAGTATAAACTTAATATTGAAACAATCGCCAGGAGGGTGATTGGTTGATCTCCGATTACTGATTATATAATAACTCTGCAATGTTGTGTGCTAGAGACTCACTTTAAAGATCCTGAAAGCTCACAGCTGTGCCGTTTCATCGAGGTGTGGAGGTGCGATCGTATCCCTTTCAGAAGCTTTGTCATCCAACCCTGAACTTCGGGGTCGTTTTGGAGTCTTTGGACGGTAAATCCATGAAGATACTTAACATCATTTGTAATTATTTATCTGTTTTTTCATGCTGAAAATTGTCTTTGTTGTCTTTAGCTCCACTGTTAGCATCAACCAATCAGAGTGGCCACAGGCATCATGTGACATGTGCGTGACAGGCAGCTCCAGGTCTCCAAACACTGTAACACACAATGGGATAACATGAGGCTCACCATTTATTTGTCTCTGTACATCTACACTACACTCTTCCCTACTGAAGCAACCAAAATAAGAATAGAATCACGTAGATCAAGTAAATAATGTGCAGATCCTCATTTGCACATTTGAATAGCATGGATAGGCGTGCGCCCAGGACACATGGAATATTCCACGGATATACAGTTGTTTTGTTTACGTGGACCGGAACTGATGTCAGACGGAAGTCAGCGGTGTTGACCTACTTCAGAGTGTCAGAGCATCTGCGTCACTTCACCCAGAACAGCGGAAGAGCACACACAATCGAAAATCCTCATCACGGCGAATTTCCACAGAAAATAACCCTCGAAATTATTCTTGAAAGTGATGACGATGAGGGGTGAGGGGCAGAAAACATTCTCCTGGATGATGAGCTCGCTAACCAAGAGGGACTTGATTATGTATATGTAAAATGAAGTGAATATGAAGAAATGAAAATATGTACATGTGTATACACTCACATACCAGCACAAAGGATTTTTTTTTTTCACAGTTTTGGGGTGGGGGGGTGGGGGGCTATTGTTCTCAGGTAAAGTCGTTAACTGCATGAACATGATGAGGATTTGCTATTGCTCTGTAAGCTTTGCTCAGCATACAGAGTGTGCAGGGTAGACATGCAGGTTTCAGTGAGATGAGATGAGAATACAAAAACACTCACTTGTTTGATATATATAAGATGTCATATTTATTTATTTATTTTTATTTGCTTTACAGTGGTGAAGAGCCTGGCAACTCTGCTGCAGGACAATAAACCAGTCCCCATGAACCACAGGGCCTTTGTGAAGGAGCTGACAGCCCAGCTGTGTGCTGTTACAGCTGTGGTCCCTTCTGCCAGGGCACGCAGTGACCACATACCTGTGCCAATCTCTGCTCAGGCTGACATGAGCGGGGGAGCCTCGTATCGACGCAGAACCTCTGTACGCTGCAGGCACACGATGCAGGCCAGTCAGAACTACCCCTGGGAAGAGTAAGGAGTGTGATGTGGCCCTCTGTCTCATTGCAGAAATGGGATGTGACTGCAGGCCACATGAATGCATCACTGCAGCTTACATATTCTGATAACCCAGGTTGCCCTGAAAAAAAGATGTCTAGAATGCGATTGTGCATTACAGGATTGAGGTTTTATAAGCATTTTTACTCTGAAAGACATGGGGAAAAAAGGCCTCCCACCCCCAGAGAATTAAACATTGTTATTTATTTAGATCATGTTATTATTAATTTATAGCATTACAAACAACCAATTCAGGTTTACAACATTATAATTTATTTATAACAGGGACAAAGCATATTAATGAACATCAGTGTGTAATACATGATGTAAATATGCCAGAGTTAGCAAAAATGCTATATAGAATAGATACTAGCTATAGAAAACAACAAATATAGAAAGCAAAATTTTTGATATACAGTAGATATCCACAACAACTTTTTTTTGGAGCCTGCGTGTCCCAGTAGAAGCTGTGGCTATTCAGAGGGTTAATGTTTTGGCATAGAGCTGATTAGATCACCCCCAGTTACCAAATTTAAGTTACAGTAAGTAAACAGTAATATGTTCAGTTTCTCACATATGTAATTGAAATGTGCTATAAGTAAGCACAGGTCATCTTTTAGTAAGTCCATGAACAAATTGGCACCACTGATATGTAATTTCATACTACAGTCAAGTTGCAGTTGTCCAGGACAGAACTCACAGCTCACTCCATCAATCCATTCATCCATCACAGCCTCTCTTTAATAGTGAGATTGTTACTCTTTTTAGCTAAAATAAGTGGGTCAGGTGTGAATAGCTAAATAGCTGCTGTGTGCCTATTTATACTTGAGTACAAATAGACACTCTATTATTGATTTATTTAACTTATTTTTGGATCTTTATATTTGGCTCTTTATATTGCATTAGACACCTCTTACTGATACTGTGTTGTTTTTGTGTGGACCTCAGGAAGACTAGCATCTCCTGTGTGGAAGCCAATGGGCATCCAAACGAAGAATAAATCCTGGCGGTCTGAATGGTCTCTAAACAGCAGTTGTAATAATTAAGTCACTGTTAAAGGATAACTTCGGTATTTTTCAACCTGGGCCCTATTTCCCCATGTGTATGTGTGTGTATGATTGACAGCTTCAACTCGTTTTAAAATTGGTGCGGTATTGAGGGACGCGGATGCAGCCGGCAGCTGCGAAACGAGTTATAACGGTAGATATGGGGGTAAATTGGTCCGTAAAAGTTTGTGCATTAAACGTGCTTTTTTTCGCCACAGTCCGGTTCACATCACCAGTGTAATCTCTGTCAACAACATGCAAAGCGTCTCTCTTACCAACATCTCACAGGATCTTTGCTTGTTGAAGAATGTCATTGTTGCAGTGAGTGGGACAGCTGTTTTCTTGAGGTGTGTTTGGTGAAGTGTTTCAGGATTGGATGCCTTCTCTTCTTGGGCTGGCAGTAGTGATCTTGAGAAAAGTGTGCACTGCAGACCTGTGGTGAAAAAAAGCACTTTTAGTGCACAAACTTTTACGGACATATTTGCCCCTGTCTCTTATACACATCTAGATGTGTATAAGAGACAGGCACGACATCCTGTTCTTGCACTTCGATGACTCAAAAACACGAACCATTGTTTTCAATAGTTGCAGTAAAACTTTCAACTGAACTCCGGGACAGCTAACTCCGCTCTGACCGGCTCTCAGCATGACTCCTGTTTTCTTCCGGCAACAAGCAAAGATCCCGCGAGATGTCGTCACACACAGCAAGCAGTAAGTGAAGCATACTGTTGACAGAGATTACACTGGTGATCTGAGCCGGATTGTGGTGAAAAAAAGCACGTTTAGTGCACAAACTTTTACGGACCAATTTGCCCCGATATCTACCGTTATAACTCGTTTCGCAGCTGCCGGCTGCCGGCTGCATCGGCGTCCCTCAATACCGCAGCAATTTTAAAACGAGTTGAAGCTATCAATCATACGCACACATACACATGGGGAAATAGGGCCCAGGTTGAAAAATACCGAAGTTATCCTTTAAGCATCAGTTTTGCAGTTGATGTAGAAAGTGTACTTATATATAGTGCAGTTTTGATGATGATGCACCTATACCTGACCTTAGCTCGGCTTTCTGTAGAGTCTGTGGTCTGAAACTAACCGTCCCAAGTTGGATCTCTGTTAGCCCTGTGGTAGACTGAGTAAGATCCAGTCCCCCTGTGACCCTGAGCAAGATAAGTGGTTTAGAGAATGGATGGATGCAATATTTAGAAATTCTTTTAAAGTCCAGCTTTTCTTAGCCTCCTTTCTAAAATAGCACCCTGCTCTACATTCC
>JAJHUR010122754.1:1176-12451 GCA_027495735.1 Lutjanus campechanus | reverse complement strand
CTAACTTTAACTTGTCTACATTTCTTTCCCTCTTCCTTTGTCTTTGTGCGTGATTGTCAACAGCGTGAGATAAGTGAGGTGAGCAGGTGGAGTGAGCCGTAGTCAGACTGCCCTCAGCAGAAGACTGTGATCAGGACTAATAGGATTGGATCTTTAGTCATTCAGCTTGTGGGTCCTCTTGCACGTCCCCTCAACAAAACACAGGCATGACAATCAGGTGCATTCACGTGCATTAGAGTGTAAGCTTGTAAGCATGTAAGGAAGAGCAGGTTTGAGTGTGTGTATGTGGGTGTGTGTGTGTTTGTGTGTGTTTGTGTGTGTGTGCGTGCATCCAGTTCAGCCTCTCTGCTCTCTCTCAGGCTGCCTGCCAACATTGTTGGCATAATGCGGAAATCTCTCTCACTCTCTCCTACTTTTCCTGTCTCACTTTCTTATTGTCTTTTTCTCTCCAACTCCCACTTTTTACACTCTCCTCTTCTCTCTCCTTTCTCTCTCTCTGCTATGTCACATCATTTGCTTGTCACGCACTTGTCCTTCTATCCCCATCTTTACAAGCTTGACCATTTAAGCCTTAACAAATATAGAAAACAGGCGATCTACTCTTGAACACATGCAAACACATACACACACATACAAGCATATATACACAGAGTATACTGTACATAAGTTAGAATTATTGACCATGATGTCAGTGTTACATTGATTTGTTCCAAGGTCAACTGCTAATCAGATAGTAAACCTAACCCGTTTTCAGGCAACTGATTCATTCACAAACTCAGTGTCACTAACCCACTGAGGCCGCTTTTACTGCAGCAGTTTATCACAGTTGTTGCTCACATCTTTCCTTTGCAGAACTGAACATCTGTTGCTCAACGTAACCTAATAGAGGCAAAAACGAGAGCTGGCACTGTGAGGGTAGGTGTCTTCCCTGATAACACTTAAGTTAAAGTATCTGTATTCGCATACAAATCACATGTGCAGTCAGCTGCACGCAGCAACGTCTGATTTCGGAGTACATATCCACACAGTTCAGATCTGAGATAGCACACAGTTTGAGCTGCAGGGTGAACTGAAGCGTACCAACAAACAAACTGAGGTTCAACACAATATATCAAGTCAAGCATGTGAAAAAAGAAAACACTTATCAGACCCCATTTTCAAGCCAAAAAAGGAATATAGACTATACGGGAAATGCAACACAGAGTCGTCTTTGAGCTGTAATATGTCCGGCCCACCTGCCATTAACCAACAACCCAAACAAATAGTTTGACATTTTGGGAAATACACTTGCTGTCTCACTACCACCCGCATATCTGTCTGATAAAAATGAAGCTGGAGTTATGGTTAGTTTAGCTTAGCTAGACTGGAGGCAGGGGTGACACAACTAGCATGAAACACCCCGTGAAACCACAACTTGTAGTTTTTACATTTCTGTTTGTGTACGGTGGATTAAACAAACAGGATACAACCTCTCAGCTGCTGGTTCTTTATGCTAAGACACAAAGAAAGTGATTTTTTTTTCCCCACCCTAAAATGTCAAACTATTTCTTTAAATACATCTTTTTAGAGATGCACAAGTCCTATTTTTTCCAAAGATATATGTACAATATGTAAGTTATAACGCAAACAATAACAAAAGACATAGTTTGATGACTTTGTGAAGTAGTGTGGATCATGGGAGCGATGTTATGTTCAGTCACATTTGCA
This sequence comes from Lutjanus campechanus, assembly GCA_027495735.1. Classification (NCBI taxonomy): domain Eukaryota; kingdom Metazoa; phylum Chordata; class Actinopteri; order Lutjaniformes; family Lutjanidae; genus Lutjanus; species Lutjanus campechanus. The sequence goes on along the minus strand of JAJHUR010122754.1, from coordinate 10,744 downwards.
GACTTCCTTTCCAACTCTCTGACATATCTGACGTATCCCATGTTTTCCTGGAAGTTGGCTACAGTAGCAACAGCTAGCAGGAAGTTTCACTATTACTGTGAATAAATTATGGATTCCTCCACGTTTGAATATTGTTGGAAATGTTTGGGACAATGTAAGCACAAAACTTAACAAACATCTATATATAGCCTTTTTAGACATTTTAATACAGAAATGTTACATATTTTAGCTTTAATACTAGTTATGTGTGCTGAACTTTATGTATTTTTTGATACCAAACACTGATTCAACCCTGCCGCTCTTTCACTTTTCCCACCCAGATTTATCCTGTGAACGTATTAAACCAAACCAGAGGCCCTCTATTCACATGCCCGGTTCTTCGCCCTTTAGGCCAGAAACTATGAGATGAAATGCATCATATAAAGTCACTTATACAGAATACAGACACTGGTGAACTAGACACCACCTTCTACATTACTTTTCAGAAGTGGCTCTGACAAACCTTTTTTTGGTGGATATAAATCTAACTGTGAAATAAGATTCCTGTGAGGCTAGCTGCCAAATTGCTGGCTCTGTTTGTGTTCCTGGATCGATCTCTGGTGTAACATTATCCCAAATGTTCACCTTGACACTTGTTGAATTTGTTCATCCAGACCGTGCTGTACAAACTCAATCCACATATGATGTTTGAAAAAAGAAGCTTTGACAGCAAGTACTGTCACAGAACTACTGAATCCACGGCCCTGTAACCTGGTTCCTTGAAACAACAAGGTCTGGGACCAAAATGGGTCATAGGCCTACTTCTGATGGGTCCCCACGTGACAAGAGTATCAATGTGTATCCATGACTACACGTCCCAGGACAGCTAATTAATTTCTGCTTTGAGTCCTGAGCTGAAAAACAAAAATTGTTTCTTCATATTCCTGTCCAAAAGTTTCTAGCTACAGTAAAGAAGGTCAGGGCACGCCCATTAACATCATAACCCCAACTGTGCTCATTGTTTTAGTTCAATGAGCAGAGTTATAATGAGAGCAGGCTCTTATTTCCATTCTGCAGAGCCCCTTCATCAAAGTCTTAGCAGCTCCTGACTGTCTCGCTTCGCTTGCTGTTTCACTTGCACCACAACCTCCTTAACCCTACTTTCACCTTAACCTTAATCCTGTTCTTAATCTGTCATTGATCTCAGCTATAACGTGGAACGGCGCCATTCACAAGTGTTTACAGGTGGAGCCAACTCCACCAATGAGTCAGACACATGGAGCCATCAGTAGGGGGTGTGCACCGGTACAATACGAGGACGGAGAGACAAGAGAGAAACAGACAGGTAGTGAGATGGAGCATGAAGAATGGAGACTGTGCTGATTTGAATCATTTTGTTCAGTTGCATTCATAGATTTGAAGTCACTGACTTCAGTGAGTACATGAGTAAGTGAAGGCATCACTGTTCAACAACATAGTAACATACTACAGACATAACATACATTTCTGGTGGAAATGTGAAGAAAGAGATGAGGAGACTATCATGTGACCGAGTCTGAAAAGCCATGTGATGCTGTTTGTACTATTATTGAAATTATAACACTTTGTGATTACTTGTGCAACAAGGAAGTTGTAAAAGTTGTTTAAAAAAAAAAAACACCAAGTCACAAAATAACAAAAATAGAGAATAAATAGTTTGCTTCATCATAAATCCACATCTTATTGTATCTTAAGCATCTACAGCTTCTCAACTAAAAACGACAAAAAATATTCTCCTGTCCTCAAATAAATGAAGGGAAGTAAAATGGCAATTCAGTCTGATTATCAGGCTCATACAGAAGTCACTTGTAAAACTGTGGCCTTTTCTATAAGATAACAGTGGAGGCGTGTGCTTTCCAGGAAGACAAATAACCCATATACTCTATAAAACATGGACGTAGTCACAGTGTGGCGGCTTTGTTTGTCTGCATCTTGACAGTGCGTGACTCGGCAGATCCAAAAATGAGCAAAGAGGTGGCGCGTGATAGCCCCCACCTGTCACTCAAAGTTACCATGCCCTTAATCATGCATAACTTTAAGCTTCAATATAATTTAAATGGTTGAGTTTTATCAAATAAATTCAAGGGGATTCACTCGCTTTTGGAGCCTGCCTCAAGTGGCCGTTCAGGGTACTGAAGTGTTCCTCTGTGGCTTCATTTTTCAGACCCGGAGGTTGCCGCTTAGATTCCAGAAGCTTTAGGTTCTTAAAGCCTCTGAAACATTTCAAACTTTAAGCATTTTTCTATGACTTTAAATATGCATAATTAAACAATCAAACTAAACTAAGCAATCAATACCTTTGTCCTGACAAAATAGGTTTTCAGAGACTTTATGATGAATTTAGATCGTACAACCATGACAACATACGCACACAAACCACCTCTAGACTCAAACTTTTACTTGAGTCAAATAAATAGAGGGAAATAACAAACAAAAGACAAACACAAAACCACCATAAAGCCGTTACCTGGACAGAGCGATTTCCGCTTTCTGCCGGGCGATGTCGGCCGCCTTCTGCGCTCCCTCCACGGCTCGGTCCACCTTCTCCCTGATCTTACTGGCCCGGAGTGGGATCAGGTTCTTCCTTTTGCCACTCACCAGGATGTTCTGTTTGTACTTCCCTTCCTCTTTTGTGCCATCAGGAAACGTGGTGCAGCCGTAGCCGTGACGTTTGTTGCTGAGCCACTCCCCCTCATACTGCAGCCCGTCGGACCGCCGACTCACACCGTACCCTGTCCGCTTGTCGTTCTTCCACTCCCCGCAGTAGGTCTCTGTTGCCGTGGCGTCCACGTCGTCGTCTGCGACAGCCAGCTCTGCATCTGCATCTCCGAGACTGTGAAGGCGAAAGGTTACATCAGTTTAGCTGGTGTGTTCAGTCCATAATCCTACGTCCTACATGTGACTTTGACAAGAACAAAATTAGGTTTGGTGGTAGGTAAGCTATTAGAGTTCTAGAGGCTGCTGATGAGTACCACCACCTCAGCTTTCCAATATCCTTTTCAACACATTTCATCATCCTTCCCCTGTCTTTCTGTAACCCAAGATTTAATTGAATTAACATCTATCTTTTACTGAAATGATCCTGGTATTCTGAAACTTGCTGCAAGACAGTTTAAACTTCAGTAGTGCCTACAATATTTATCAGAGGTGGGACCAAGTCAATGTTTTACAAGTCACAAGTCAGTCTCAAGTCTTTCCACTCAAGTCCTGAGTCAAGTTGTAAGTTTAACTGGCAGTCCTAAACTTTCAATTTCAAGTTCTAAATAAGTCATAATGTGCTCTTCACCCAGCGTAGTAGCTTTGTAACAACAGACCTACAGACTTACTGTTCTTTGTGCAACTTCAAATGTCGAACAAAGTTGAAAGTTGTTGTTACTCACATAATTCTGGACCTGCACGTTTTGCATACTGCAATTAATCTTTTGTTGACCACAGCATAGTTTTTAGACATGAACAAAATTACCTTTGCTACCATGTTTTCCTACTGGAGCTCAGGATGTTAGTTCTTCATAGTTCTCTCCTGAAACTCGATTGAATGCTGTCCAGTTAATTTAAAAAAAAGTGGATATGGGGAATTAAGCGTTGACTTGCAGGGAAAAATCATGTTGTTAGTTGATTCAGAAAATAAAGGAAAGTGATTCATTTGTGGATTCACACTTTTTGTGTTTTCGAGTCAAAAAGCTCAAGTCCAAGTTAAGTCCAGAGTTATTGGTGTTAAAGTCCAAGTTGCAAATCATTTTTGATTTTATCAAGTCGTTAAATTTGTGACTCAAGTCTGATTTGAGTCCGTGTGAATCGAGTCAACACACCTGGTAGTTATGTGAAGACAACGTCCTCTCAGATCATACAAAACAAAGTGATCAATCTAAGATTACTACCAGAGAAAGTCTTTTCTTATAAGGGTAGTTTGAAACTAGAAAGATAATCAAATAAAAAATGTCAGTGAGCACAGGTTTTTCTTTACAAGCATGATGGTATCAAACCTGCCAACCTCACTGCGACAATAAGACTCCCAGAAGGCTTGTTGTTTCCTCCTGCCTCCAGTCTTTATCTTATTAGCCTGGCATCATCAGTTCATTTACAATAGGGGTGTTATCAACGCGCACAGACCAAAATGCCTCTGGACACTATTGGATAGACCTACAACCAATCAGAACAACAAAAGTGTGATGTTATGGTGCTAGTCCATTTCCAAGCAGGGCACAGCTAAATTGTAAACTAAAGGCCTGAGGCGTTGTGCTGGACGGACTTGTTGACTGGGCACACATGGATAGACCAACAACCAATCAGAGCAGCTGAATGTGTGACATGTGACTTTTCAAATCTGGACTGAAGATGCTCCTCTGTCAATCATCGCACAAGACCCGCCATATTAAATAAACGGTTGCGATTGGCCCGACCAGATCCACGACTGGTGGAATTCTGTCCAGAGTATCCAGATGTTTCTGCCAGACCACATGAACACATGAATTTGACAGATTTGCATGGTTCCCAGGTCTTTTGATAAACTAAGCTAACCATGTCCTGACTCAAGTCTGCATACTTGTTATCAATCTTCAGTTGAAAAGGATTTTCATAATGTTTGACTATTCCATTAGTGTTTTTAGGGCACAAAACATCCAGAAGAAAGAGCCATGATCTAATCCAAGAATCCCAAGTTGGAAATGCATCTTTTTTTAGGATGTCTTATAAAGAATGTACGTATATGCAAAAAATAAAGAACAGACAAAACACTGGTGGCTTCACAGATATTCTTCCCCATTCCCTTGTCTCTGACAATTATTCATATGATACCAATCCCTGGTATAAGCCTCCCTCATGGTCAGCCACTGTACAATTCCACTGAAGTTGTTAGAGAATAATAAGTGTCTTTCTCAAGTAGACTTCGTATAGACTTGTTTTCATCTTGCCTCCTTAGGCCCATTAATTAGACCTCTGCTTCCCTTTAGTGTGTTTCCACTGACCCAACATTAAAATTTATCATTGTAATATGGTCATAAAATTATTATTTTTTAAAAATAAATTAACACATCAATAAATAAATCACATACAAATGAATTAGAATGTTTTATCTTTCATTCAAACAAGTTCCTACAGAGGCTTTTCTGTAAATGTTTGAAGGAGGAGAAAAAAAAACCTAGAAGTTTCTCTCCTTATCAGCCTTGCCAATAATTAATCAGACCTGATAAGCTGCTGTCAGCCACTTTGCCAACAAACAGGTCAGGAGCTGCAGATTCTTGTCGTCAAGTAATTGGTGCCTTTAAGAATAAGCCGCCTCAACCCAGCGTTCTTGGAATTTTACATCAAGCGTTTCCAGTGGCACATGATTGATTCAACACATTCAAAACAAAGATATTGCCGTGCAACCATTTGTTTCAGTACCTTCAAGCATGTCAACTCTACGACTCTGAGCTGGTGCAATATGATTGATGAGAAAATGCGAACAACAGAAGAGCAGAGAGATGCAGATGACAGTCTTATCAATGCGTAACACAATGTAAAACCGGAAACTTTTTATCACAACACGGGCCAGCTGACAAGTAAACTGCCCTATAGGCCAGATTTGACTGCATGCCAATTCATTTTAAAGACACTTAAGTAGGACAGGTGCCTGTTGTTGCTTTGGTGTCCTCCAGATGAAGGACAGTTCCCTTTCTCCGTACGTCATCCCTCCTTGTACTCTCAGTCCACCTTGTTCCCCACTTTCGTTCATTTCATTACCTCATGACGGAGTTGGTATGACACACTCCTCTCAGTGTCAGCCAAGCACAGTATGTAGGATGTAATGGTGCCATGAAATGGCCTTGAAACTGCTTTGGTATGTTCTTGTGTGGAACAGAATAATGGGGCCAGGGGATTTAGAGAAGGGTTGGGTCAGCTGCCCCAAAATTAGATGGAAATTCTATCTGTGATGCTGAGTGAAAGATGCATGAAAAAGCCTTAGCAGTAGGGCTAATGTAGGGAAAGATTGCAATTATGCCAAATAAAATATAGTTTAAGGACCAGTGTGTAGGATTTATTGGCGTCTAGACATGAGTTTACAGATGGCAAACCCCTCATGTCACTCTCCCCGTGCATACAGGAGAACCTACGGTGGCCATGAAACTTGCACAAGACACGAAAGGCTGCATCTAGAGCCAGTGTTTGGTTTGTCTATTCTGGGCTACTATAGAAAAATGGCGGTGCAACATGGCAGATTCTGTGGAAAAGGACCAGCTCCCTCTGTGGATATACATGTCTCATTCTAAGGTAACAAAAATCTGACATATTCTGACAATAAACCTCTGTAAAAATCACACACTGGGGCGGAGGTTTAGCTCAGTTGGTAGAGCGTCCGACCCATGTATGGAGGCTGCTAAGTCCTCTTCGCCTCCCGCCTTTGGCCCTTTGCTGCGTGTCATCCCCCCTCTCTCTACCCTGTTTCCTGTCTACTCTGTCCTGTCAAATAAAGGCAAAAATGCCCCAAAAATAAAAAATAAATTTAAAAAAATCACACACTGGACATTTAGGGTAAAAGTACTGTTAGGCAACTGAAACACTTGGTTTGGTTTGTGAAAGACAGCTAGTACAAAGGCAAACATCAGTTGTGGGTTTGTGTCAAACTCCATTCTCATGCTTCCTGAATTGACCCTTCCTAAGTCCCGCCCCTTTTAGAACCTTGGTCAGCTTGCTCCTTTCCTGATTCCTGTTCTTAGATATGCTATGTGCCAGGCTTGTCTGTGTTGAAAAGAAAAAAAAAATCATAAGTTAGCTAATGTTAGCGAAACATAGGGTCGCCTCTTTCAGTGTGGTAGGGATTCGTCCCCCATTGGACACTTTATTTCCGGCATTCTGGTGAATTTTTATTCACCAATTTGTGCTTTTTATGCATCAAATTCAGTCTCATAACATACATGTAAAGAAAATAAAAAGTCAATGAGTATAGTTGCATTGGAAATATTAAGGATTAGAGATGGGCAAAATGTTTGGTCATTCAGAATAACTCCACTCTGCGTCCTCTGCCCTTGCACTGCTCAGACATGGTAGTCCCCTGCTGAATATTGCTTCAGTTGAGACAGTCTACCATTGGCAACAGAAAATATTTGTACAGTGCTCATTCACACACTCCAGGAATGGCCCATTTGAAATTCAGATCTGTATTTTGACGGCCTCTTCCTTTTCACGGACAGACTATGGGTTGACTCGAATTGGAGGTATTCTCTGGAATTTTTTTTGAAAAATGCCAGTTTTAGGCTCCGTAACCATGGAAATGAGGACACTGAGGGACAGATAACTTGCCTGTTATTCTAGCTGGGCTGGCATCCTCTTCCACAAATTCTGATTTAATACTCTTGGTTTTATTATTTGTCACGTTATTCCATGCATGTGAAAACATGGTGTATGCGTTAGAGTAGGATGTGCACAAAAACACGGGACAAATTGCGTCCTGTATTGATTTACAGGATGATTCTGAATTATACAGGACAGGTGGCAACCTTTGGAAAACACTAGCTAGCTAACATTACCTAACTTAACATATATGTTACTATATGTTGCTTTTGCAGGTGCCCCAGCAACAAATTTTAACCATCTTCGAAATCCTTTTTTCAAACATAAACGAGCCTAGCATGTAGCACGTCCAAAGACAGGAAACAGGAAAGGAGAAAGCTGACTGAGGTTCCGTACCAAGTTTGCTCAACTGTTATTGGAGCACAGAGCAAAAAGGGGCAGGACTTAGGATGGGTCCATTAGCACTGAATGCTGGCATTAGACATAAATTGTGAGGTGCAGAATTTTCCAATATAGATGTTCCTAGGATAGTGGGTTGCAATATACAACCAAGCTTAAAAAGGCATTTTTCCCTACTTTGTATACATGTGATTTTCTTCTAGGGCTTTAGTTTGAAGTCAGCGTCACTAAATAGTAGACCTAACAGCTACCTGACCTGCAGGTGATCGTGCCCACTCCACCCCCGCCATAATCTTCTCTGGTTGTTACCTGATAGTAGAGTTGATATCAGATGCAGCAGAGGACACAGTACTCATTCCAGCCTCGCTCCTGAACGAGCTCTGTTTAGACCTCTGGGAGGCCAGGGAGCTCCTGGACTCGGACTTCCTCAGCTTGAGCCCGGACAGGATGGATCTCCGGAATAACCCGCCTTTTCTCTTCCCCTTCAGCAGCTCAGCCTCGCTGTGTGCCGTCAGCACGAAACCTCCACGAGACACAGCGGGGCTGCTGCCGCTGCTGCCTGTGCTGCACATGGACACGCTGGTGGTCAGCGTGCCAGGAACAGGAGGAGGACCGGGAACCACCGCCCCGGTCCGGTCCAGCAGAGCTGTACCGTTGCTGTGCTCCGAACCGGAGCGGAGAGAGTTTATGGAGGTACGGAGCGGGGAGCGGATGACGGCCGCCATGCCGTACGGGACACTCTGACGAACTCCGTAGCCATGTCGCATGCCGCCAACCCACTGGCCCTGAAACGTTCCTAGAGAGAGAGGAGAAAAATTACAAATACCAATTCTAGGCAAATATTTTCTTTTATATTTTATGAAGAATTTTTACAAGACAAAAGAAGAAAAACTGTTTTGTTTGGCAAATTTGGTTGACTGCCTGACCTTCAGTACAGTTCAGCATATACCCGCCACTCTGAGCTTTTCTATGAGGCCTTTGAGGACGGTCTCCCTCCTACACAATATGAGTCAGACCAAAACGGGGCTAGGTAGGTGGTAGGGCTGAACAATTAATTAAAATATGGTGAAATTCAATGTGGCCAAGAGCATTATCCAAAGATATTCCAATCTTTTGGATCAAGGTAAAATGTGTCACACCATTGTACAGTCAATGAAGCATTGTGGTGCTACGGAGAGGCCCAGACTATAAATCATTCTCCCCAGATGTACAAGAACACGCTTGTTTGATACAGCAAAAATCATATGATCAGAATTTTAATATCTTTTCAGTGAAAATGAAATACAGTTACCGTTCGCACTAAAGGCTTATTTAAGCCCACTTTATATACGCAAACATATGTCTGTTTCAAACAATGTAACTGTCACTGCCCACGTACTTAAATGCGTTCTTTACGTTGGCATGGATGCTAAGCAATACATCCACTAGAGGGCGCAGCTCAGAGTCAAAAGTTACCCCAAAGAGGAAGAGGAAAGGGCAGATGTTTCTGAAAACAACAAGCATGGCAAAGCTGGAGGAGGTTGTAATAATGTACCTCTTGAGAAAGAGGCAAAAGGGAAGGCAGCGTTTAAGACGGCGGTGGTCTGTGTGGCCGTTAATTTCATCGTGACAGGTGAACAGAGAATTCTTTACCCTGAATAACTGACGATGAAGATCATTTCCTGTACCTCAGGACTTTTAAAACTTCTTTGTCATTTTCTGTGCTTGTGTCTCGCTTGAATGTTTGGTTACACTGCTACACTGCACAACATGCACAGTATGGATGAAATGAATGCAGAATATGGAGCTAGGCAGGAAGATAGATAGATAGATAGATAGATAGATAGATAGATAGATCTATCAGCTGCACTGTAGTGAATTCTGATTTTAAAAGTGTAATGCA
>JAJHUR010122753.1:0-15640 GCA_027495735.1 Lutjanus campechanus | reverse complement strand
TATCAATTAAAGGAGAAATCTGACCACGATGTGTCATCAGAGATCAAGAAAACATGGTAAGTTGAAATACTCGCTTCAGTCACAGCGGCCCTCTTTGAAATTTCCATTCTAGCTGTGTCATCTGTCGGTTTCACATTAATCGGAGCTCAAATTATTGCCAAATTTTCACACAATGAGTAAGTGTCTGTTAGGTGTTCATAACTGCTAAATGAGCAAAATATTAATGGAGTTTGTCAGGCAGTGAAAGAGGCAACTCTAACCTCAAAGTCCAAAGTATTTAGTATTTAACTTCACAGGCAAGTGGAGGACTCGTCGTCCCTCAGAGGGACAGCGAGCTTCAACCATAGATTGTTAATTAAACAGGATTACAGCCCACAGACTGAGGTGCTATGGATACATATTGCTCCTTTAACAGGGAAATCCTCATTTAAATAAACAGTATTTATTAATGTTAGTGTACTCATGTTTCTGCCTGTGTGTATTATATTATCAGAATATATATATTTATGTGCATTGTGGTATTATATTATACATTGTCAAAAGAGTTGAGATCCCTGATCTGCTAAAAATCAGCATAAAGATAATATGAGACATTCAATTAGGCTCTAAAGTAGAAAACAAGGGACTTTTTATCGTCAGCGGCAGTTAAAATACAAGTTAAAATACAACAAGATGGCGGCGCACAGCTATGCAGCGGCTTCTCGAGCTCCCGGGACTAAGCCTTATTTTAAGATCTCCGAGGCCGTCTTCGGCACCAGCTTGGTGCTAAATTCGCGTGCGAAGTACAGCTCAACCGAACTGATAGCCATCAGACAAAGTTCGGAAATCACAATTACTAATTTCGTACCACAAACTGTAAAAGGTGGGCTGGTATGACAATAAAGTTCCTTACAGAGATTATAACATCTGAAAGAACTATAATGATTGTAGTTGATCCGGTATTAAGGAATGAAATGTTGTAATGAATATAACAATGAATGAAAACATGATTATATGATTATAGCAGATTGTTTGATTGTCAATGACTATAAATGTATGAAAGCAAAGATAAAGGTTAAGAAAAACAGGTCAAAAGTAAATCATGCAGAGATGTGGGGTAAAAGGCACCGAATGACGTCGTCAGGATAACTCTGGCAACTTGACCGGAGATAATCAGTGAAGTATTGCAACTTGACTGAAGGTAGAATAACAAAAAAGGGGATCTGGATTTACTGGAGGAGATGGTTATTTACACAATAAACAACTTCGAGCTGTTCGGCACGTACGCACTATGATCGGCAAAGGATATAAAAGACGCTACACGAGGAGGATCGTAGTTCGTCCTCGGCCGACATGCGGGTTCGGAGCATGCTGACAGATCGACCGCTGCAGAGCATCGCATCTTTGAGCCAAAAAACTTCAACTACAGAGACGGAGCAGATGAACAGCCGAGACATCGCAGAGAAAGAAATTCAACAATCCACAGCTGAAAAGAGAGCGTTGTGCGGAGGGGGACTAACTAGGGATGCACGATAACTATCGGTACCGATAGTTACCGGTGTACCTAACGCTGCACCGCCAGCCAGCAAGGAGTCTGGAGTAGAGATGTTCACGACAACTAATTTCCCTGAAGATTAAACGTAAAATTTAATTTAGACCAGTCGACTAGTCTAACACTAAGAAAACACACAGACAGCAGTTAAAATTGAACAGAATTGATTAATTTATAATGTTAAACACTGTACATAAAAATACTGTGCGTATTAAGAGCCATTTGAAGTTGTTAACCACAGTCAACAATCGCCAAATCGTACTTTAAATGCCGCTGAACTGCGCGCTACTTTGCGCTGTGCAATACAAACATTACACATTAATACAACAACTCACCAAATGCTTCAACTTTTCAGACCGAAGAGGATGACAGTGTCTGCAGGTAAACAACCTGGAGCTGACTGTCAGCTGTCAGCCTGACACACAGTGTGGCTAACATTAGCAGTGCTAACAGCAACAGCTTCTCCAGGTTTAAGTCTGTCTGTACTTAATGTGGTCACGTTACCCAGTCGAGTGAATATATGTATCATCTTATTCTGTCACAGTCTATATTCAACATTATTTCTATCGTCTAGATTAAAACACGAGCTGTCATCTGACTTTACTGATATAAACATCCGTGGTTGCCTAGGCTAGTCAGAGGCAGAGTTATAATGTTAAATTCATCTTTACTCACTACATCTTTGCCTTTCTTTACCTCAGGTGTATATATAAACTATTAAAAATGTTATCGACATCGGTTATGAGAAGCAGGAAGTTATCGGTTATCGGTATCGGTGAGAAAAAACAGTTATGCGCATATGTGCATCCCTAGGACTAACCACTTCCACTCAGCTGTAGGACTTCAATTGGAACTCAAGATTTTCTTTCTTGATCATCCTGCCATCAAAGACTGAGGACTTGTTAGAGACTTTTTGGACTTTGGACAAAGTCAGGAGTTTCAACAGGAACCAACAGTCCGGCAGTCAAGGAAGGACTGTTATCGGCCGTACACCACTTCCCTCTTTCTCTCCAAATTGGACATTTAATTCTTTAGCAACAGTTTTTTCATTCAGGTTTGAGATTCAATCATTTCTAAATATCAGATATACGAGAAGTTTTTATTATATGATTTGATTAATCAATTTTAAATCAAGTAATGCTGTATGTTTGCCCTTGCTCAATTTTGTTAATAAATATATCAACTGCAGTTAAAGAGAAGTTGTGGACATTGGATTTGTATCATCTCTACAGGCAGTAATCATTACGTGTAGTGTGTTCAACAACTTTGAAGGTTCTAATCGGTTATTCTAGCTCAAGTAAAATTAAACAGATCCTTGGGGCTTACTGTACAAGCCACTAAATAATATCCAAGCAACCATACCACGTGCCATGATCAATGAGAGGAGAGCTGCCGTGAACGGGCATGGCTAGTGTGGCATCTGACTCTAGGGCTATTCGGTCAGGGCGTACCTTGTGCATCCTGTGCACTTGTCATGTATATTTTGTGTATTTTGTCTCTGTAAGATTTATTGCGTGTACTTCGGCTGCTATGGCAATTTAATTTCCCTCAGGGGATAAATAAAGCTATCTATCAATCTGTCCTTGCAGACAAACAAAACACAGGCGATCGTATGTCACAGTAAAAAAAAATGCAGCTGTCAAATCATTAACACAACTGCTATTACAACTATGAACATTTAAATTTACAGATTTTTATATCTGTTGTAGGCAAAAAGACCATAAAACCTGAAATCTTCATCTGACGAGAGCAGCCTAAAGTGAAAAGAGAAACACTGGGCCGAAGAGAAACGTGCAGCTCATGTTGGTGAGAAAAGGTCACGGATGTTAGCGCTGTACCTGTCGTGATCGATGTGCTGGTCAGCGTCGTATATACAGAAAGGCTTATCGATGGTGGTGCACTCGTTCATGAACTCTATGGAGCCTCCGGTGTCGGCAGATATGTCACAGATGGCCAGCAGTCTGTGGACAGAGAGGAGAGACGGCGATAAAGAGGTCAGAGCCGCACGCTGAACGGTCGCCCTGTAAACACAGCTGCAGATAGAGATGTGACCTTTGACCCCCTGTGGAGATACGGCAGGTGACGCTCTGCACCTCTACACATTCATTCAGCCGCCAGCGTGTCAGGTGCATCACCTGCCGCAGTCACACTATTTGACTGACGACTCAAGAGTCAGTTTTTCATCTTCTACTGATGAAAAGATGAATCTGTGAGGCTGTGATACTGATTGATTACACACTGGAGAAAATAACTGACTGGATGAACCACTTAAAGGAGTTTATTGAGGTGGGGATTGTTTTATTGTGTGAAGCACTTTGTGTTGCATCCTGTTCAGATTAAACTGCTCCATAAATAAAGTCTGACTGATCGATTGATTGATTGATGCTGCTCTTACTTGTGAGGCAGCCCTGGTGACCCCTCGGTGGCACCAGAGACTTGGGAAGGTCTGATCAGCCTCTGGGCGTCCAGTCGTCTGAGCAGTCGCGGGGTGTGAGGGTCCCAGTAAATTCCATTGATCAGACAGGTTGTGTAGGGCGCCACCTGTGGTCAAGATGAAAACGACATTTTTACAGTGACGATACACTGAGTGCTCTTTACAGTGTAATTAATATGAGAGATTTGTTTGAGCACAATCAACAGCCATGAACAAAGTGGGTCAGAAATGATTTTTTTAGCAGTTACAAAATAACAATAAGGAATAAAGCCAACTGTCATGTTTAATCTAGGGCTGCACCATCTTTAAAATGTCAGAAAATAGTGAAAAAATTTTCAAAGTCAAAAGTGACGTCTTTAAATGTCTCATTTTTCTCTTTGCATTAATGTAGGTGTACCACAGGGGTCCATTCTTGGCCCGCTTTTATTTACCATTTATATCAAAAACATAATTTCTGCAACCCCACATTGTTATATATGTTTTTATGTCGACGACACAGTTTTATGTCCCATCGGCTCTTCTCTTCATCTGGTCATTGCAAATTTACAAACTGCTTTTGAAACATTTCAGGTCTCATAAATTATAAGTTTGTTCTCAATTCTGGAAAGATAAAACCTACGTTATTCTCGGGGTCACCAAAGAGTATCCACCAAAATGTCCATATCAAAACGCTTCAAGGTTCTAAAACTTGTAAATATTTAGGACTCTGACCAGATAACAGACTCACTTTTATCACACAATTTTAGCTGTACCTCTCGTTCACATTGAATTTGGCAAAAGTGGGTTAAAATACTGTGCTGCTCATAAATGGAACAAGCTTCAGAAAAATATAAAGATATATTCTCTTAGATCATTTGAACATTTTAACATCTACATTTAAGAAAAAGTAAGGAGGTTGGCTCGTTAGGTTTAGTAGCTGGAGTTGAATCTTCTAAAATATATTTTCCGTGCATAATTAAAAAGTAAAAATCAGAAACATCCTTCAAAAAAAAAAGTGTTAGTCAGTTTTTATATAACTTATAAACCAAAAGATTCATCCTGACAATAATCAGCGGATTAATCGATAAAGGTCGGTGTTAGTTGCAAACAAAATTCAGAAGTTCTTGCTACGTGAAAGATTACTGATCAGATTAATGTACTGGTTCATTCTCTGTGAGTTCTCTTGCAAAAGACTGTGATGAAAGTCAAGTCAAAGTTAAACAGGATCAGCGTCACATGTCGCCAACACGCCAACCGGGAGCTGTTTAGTGTCGGTGACTGAAATAGAGGATGAGGCCTCTGAGTGACTGACAGGAGCAGGTGGAGGTCTGGACTGGGAGTGTTGTAACTGTGGGCAGTGAAGGGATGGTGCTGCTGGTGGTGGAGGAGGAGGGATAGAAACAGACTCACGCTGTGCCTGAAGTGCGAGGTATACAGCTCTGGGTGGTTCTCGTACTCCATGGGGTCGTAAATGCCATCACTCTTCCTCATCAGGTGGTGATGTCGGCTCAGGACGGTGGCGTACACTTTGGTCATATCTTACAAGATTACAACAACAACATACTGTAAATAATCATGAATGTACTTATTGTGAGTGTGAGGAATGTGAGTCAGAACAACCCAGCTGCTACAGAGCTCTGACCATCATAATATGCTTTTTTAAAGAAACAGTTTCTAAATCATTTCTGTTTGATATCTTAAGTCCATGTGTTGCTCCCACTGCTCCACATCTGCTGTTTACTGTAGTTAACATGATGATATATATATAACATAACTATCTTATATTTATATAAGTAGTATCATCAGCAAAATAAAAAGCTTCTTCTATTCTTTTTTAACTTAAAACAACCAAATGTGTGCTGCCATGACAGTCAGATCAGTTTCCCTTTCAGTCAAACTGATCAATAAAGTGACCTGAAGTTGAAAGTTGAAGTTGTAAGTGATTTAAAAATGTCTGAAACTGGTCAGAAAACAATATAAACTTCTACACATGGTGGGTTTAGTAACCCGACTCATCTGGATATGAATAAAAACGTCTGTGTGCACCAACATGTCAAATATATGCAAAGATGGTTTCTGTCATTTGATGCTATAAAAAAGTGGGTTTAACATCATGATTGACAGCTGAACTCTGCTTGAGATACGGCGGCTCCAACCCCGATCAATAGCAGCACTTGTACCCAAAATATTCTGGCTTCATTTTTGTTTGGTGGGAAGATGGATTTCCGCGTCGACCATCTTTATACAACCAGCGGTTCCCAATCTTGCAGGTTGTTGAAGAAATTGAGTTCAGTTTACTTAAATCATAAACATATTAGTTACATCAGATAATCAATGTTTGGGGCTGAGGTTTTTGTAAATTAATGTGCACATTTCAGTGAACTCAGACACTAGTTAAATCAGCTCCTGTGCTGTTTGTTTTTTCTTGTTTGTTTGCAGTTGCCATGGCGACACGGCGAGCTGCGGCGGCAGGTTGGAAGGAGTCAACCGATTATGCGCACTCATCTGTACATGAGGACGATTCAAGAAACAAAGGTGACCTTCAGCGTTTTCAAACGTGTCGTCCCACTGCAGCTCTGCAGCGCTCGAGGCGCTGACGTCTTCACCGTTTTTGTAAACTGTTGAACTGCAGGAATTTCATACCTCCTGTTTCAGAGACGTCCTTCAACTCGTGCGGCTCCACGTATTCAACGGGAAGCTCATTGAGGATGTCTTGGGCTCCCTGCAGGACGAAGAGAGCAGCGTGACAAACTTTATTCATTTCTGAGGCCACTGAGTGTTAAGATGTGTGTGTGTGTTTTTTTTTGTTTTCAGTTTAATCTCATTGTACCTTGGAAACGTTGCCAGTTCCGGTGAAACAAAAGGTCACAGGACCGATAGATTTGGGCATGAGCCCCATGGAGATCTCATACCCACAATCCCTCACTGCCTGGATGGCCTGGCTGACGTTCCTGTAGTTATGAGCCATGCCGATGTGCTGTGAACAGCAGAGAGACGGGAGGCGATCAGACGAGAATGACAAAAGGCGTGGTTTTCATGTCAGAATTTGTTTTTGGATCAAATTTATGTGGAATGTTTTCTTACCATGAAGGGAGTGTGGTGGCCGAGAGCCAGGAAGCGCAGTCCCAGTCCATGCAAAATGTTAATCATTCCTGCAAAAGAAACACAAGAAACAACAGATTAACTCTTTTACCTGGAGCCTAGTTTATCACAGCATCTCTAAAACTCATGCAAATATCATTTTAACATCATTTCAGTTCCACAGAATTCTAGTGTTTGATTCATTAGAAAAGTTTAGTTTTTTAAAAGTTATTCGAGTTCATTTAAAGCTAAGAGGAACTATCACTTTGTGTTGATCAATGCAGTGATGTAAAAATGAGACTGACCTTTCAAAATAAAATGTGCAGTGATGACAGTGCAGTAGGCATCACGTGACTGCGGTAAAGCAGTTACTGTCACAGCCATACTACGGCTATAAAATAACAACCAAGAGCAAAGTTGATTGTCGTGTTTAATCTAGTCCTGCAACTAATTACTGTTTTTAATATCAATTAATCTGCCCATTATTATTTTCAATTCCAGTGTGATGTCTTGTTTTATAGGTATTTACCTTAATATGATATTGAAAGAGAGAAAAGTGGGGAAACAGATTTTTTTTTCTTATATTTTTGCATTAATTGATTATCAAAATAGTTGAAATTTTCAATTCTTTTTTAACACTTGCCCCCTTGTGCGAGGAAGTTGCTATATTTACTAGTCCAACATGGCATTTTACTAACCCAAGCAAGCAAGCAATCCTTATTTTGAGGCCTGTATCAGTCCTCTGCTGCCTGAAGCAGGTACACAAGCTCTCCCCAAGCGGCGCGACAAGAGATATATGAGATCTCGCGATACCTTCACACCTGTGTTTACATGCTACCTGGCAAGGCGTGTGCATGCAGCTCCGGCCTGAGAGGCTACAGTTCACATTTAGACTAAAAACATGGTGTAAATGATGTCTTTTGGGGTTTTAATTTTAATGTCGCGGCTCATGGACACTTGGATTACACCACACAAGCAGGATGGAGACATTTTGTGGCTTTTTTTTACATTTTAAAAAAACTACTAAACCATTCACTTCCATTGTACTGGACTCGGCTGCAACCCTGTTTTCTGCTGAGACTCTGGGCTTGTTTTGTGAACTGGAGATCT
Organism: Lutjanus campechanus; assembly: GCA_027495735.1. Lineage (NCBI taxonomy): Eukaryota > Metazoa > Chordata > Actinopteri > Lutjaniformes > Lutjanidae > Lutjanus > Lutjanus campechanus. The sequence continues at coordinate 7,505 of JAJHUR010122753.1, read as the reverse complement.
TCACCCATCCTCACATCAGCACGGGGGTGAGTAGATACTGAGCGAATTTTCATTTTTGGGTGAACTATCGCTTTAAGTCTATAGAATATGACGTGCACGTCAGAACATCTCTGCAGCACCGCTATATTCAATTTAAAATGGTATTTTGACACATATTTTGCCTTTAACAAACATTGCACCTCCTGCAATTTGAAAATTGCATATACAGTACATACATATATATTGTGATTTCAATGAATTGTTCAGCCTTTGTTTAAAGAGTGGATCATTTTAGATTAGGAACTATGACCTCCTCCCTGAAATGGGAAGACAATTTAATCACCATCCAGAAAAAAAGAAAACTTGTGAAGAAACTGTTAATCACAGGTTGCAACAGGGCATTAAAAGAAACATTCTACAGTGTTCTCTTAACCATTTGGTTTGGCAGTTCTACAGACCACGAGAAAAACCTGCTGCAGTGAGTCATGCGCACACCTTAAAAGTAATTGCCTGTGATTTATCTGCCATCTCTAAATTCTACCACGTTCACATTCAGCAGAAAGCTTGTGAATGTCACATCACATACCCTGAAGCAATGCAAACACACCTCAGTGCATCACTGACATGAACTTTGGGCCACATGGCTGCAAGAACTGTGATTTTACCGGCATGGTTTCTGTGGACATTTCCAAATCTGTACGCCAATAAATGTCTGAATCCTGAATCTAAATAGCCTCATGAATCTTCTTCATTTTCCCTGACTGTGTTCTGTTGTTGTCTGTTTGTTTGTGTTGTCTGTTAATTGTATTAATTGTTTATTACATATATTTTGTTTTGTTTTCTTGTTGTGTTTTTCTGTTTGAGCTGTGTTCGACATCATGGTTAATGAGGGCACTCCCTCAATGATTCCTCGAGATTAAATAAAGGTTGAATGAAACCTGCGTTATTTACATCATCTCACAATCTTGTTCTTTCCTTGCTGACTGGTGGCTGCACTGCTACGTTTCTTGGCGTGTTGCAGCCACTAATTATCAGTGGGAAAGAGTGGAGCTTACAAGAGGAGGAGGAGGAGGAGGAGGAGGAAAAACAACCTGTGCAACTGCACTTATATGGACATGGTTCAGATTTAAAAAGTCAGCGATCATCTGCCAATCATGTCAGACAGCAGTGGTTACATTGGAGGGAATACCTGATATACTTGAGAAGAGTTTTGTATTTATTATCCCACTTTTGCACATTACATGCTCTTAAAAATCTCTGTGCTATGTGAACGCAGTTGTCATGCGAGTGTTTTATCCCTGCAGAAGAATTCACACTGAAATTTAAAGGGGACCTATTATGCTTTTTCATCGTTTCTGAGCTATAAATGTTGTTATAATGTTGCATACTCGTGTTAAACGATGCCACCGCGTCAAATAAACGAGGTTTGTGCATTTGGACGTGAGCCCCGCGGCCGTTTTGGACGGCTCTGAAACGCTCTGTTTTGCCGAGTTTTTTATAACAGAAGGTAACATTGACGTCAATCCGTTCCCGACTCACTTATATGGTAATGTCCCGGCATAATGCTCTGAGCCTGCTGCAGGCTGCCTGGCTGTCTCCCCCGCTCTGCTTCGGGAGTTGTATCGCTGTGCGCGGCTGCTCTCTACGACTTCACAGTGTTAGCAGTTAGCACCAGGCAGAAGTGGATAGAGTTGCTTTTTCACGGCCAGCAAAATAGAAACACCTCTGTGTTTGTCTGTCTACGGCATTTCACACGGACTGTTTGTCAACATGAGCCAGTGCAAAGCTGGATTAGCCGAAAACGAAACACATACACCGCAGAGATAAACAGGTTATGACAATAACAAGCTGCTCCTACCATTCAGAGACGTCATGAAGTAACCTCTGTTCTGGAGAAACTTCAGGCTGTCCAGTTTGTAACTCCGGATCAGATTCGGGATCCAACACATACGGCTGTATTTCAAAACTTGTCATTTTCAAAAGAGTAAAGTAATAAAGTTTACTCCTGCACAGAGCCCGAGGCTCTCTGCTGCTGCAGCGGTATAATGAGGAGGCGGAGTTCGGCACCGCTCGGCAGCAATTCGGAAGTCCTCGGGAAAGGGCTGGGAGGTGGAGTAAACTACACGGCTCGTTTTTGGCGCGACGAGAAAAGAGGAGAAAAGAGGAGCAGAAAGAGACACCGTTCTGAATATCTACAAAGCTTTGTGTGCGGGTAATCGCATGTAGCTGCTCTATAAGAGTCCAAGACTCAGTACAAAGGCCCGAAAATGAGCATAATATGTCCTCTTTAAAGAAAAACAAATATACTGTGTATACTCATTAAATTATTCTGTGATATAAATTTTAGGCCATACTGCCCAACCCTAATATCATGTTCTATTATATATTTCGTAAACTATTTATTGCAGGAGTTGTCAAACGTGCAGCCTGACGATTCAAACACCTGGAGCATTAAATAAATCTGCTCCTTATGTGGAAGACTTCTTCCAGACTTATAGATTGATTGTTTGCTTGATGCTTGGACAATATTCATTTTTCTCGCTGGCACATCAGTCTCATTGTAGAATTATATTTTCATGGATAAAAGAATGTTACCCGTGTTATAATCTTGTGAATATCCGGCCATTACAATGTCAGATCACAGTCTGCAGGAAGCTTTGCTTTCCAAATAACAGATTTACCAAATGTATGTGGAGACTTAACCCAAGGCAACTAGCTGACAAGAAGAATGTGGCTTTTGTATCCTCTGGAATAGATTTCTTTCTACAGACAAACTGGGCACCAGATGTGACTGTACAGACACTCTGGGAGGAGATGAAGGCCTTCCTGCAGGGCCAGACGCTGTCCTACAATGCCAGAAGATGTAAAGTACGAAAAGTGCAGCCTGCAGGCCAATAGGAAATAGGAAACCAGTATCTGTAAAGTGACACTGATACAGATGACCTTTATTTTGAAGGTTCTCCTTCATGAAGAATGCTTGCAGTGACTGGCTGCAAACAAAACCAGTATTTTTTTTATCCCAGCTCTGGGTACAGACAGGAGTGACTGCAGGCCTTGTTTGACAGGAGAACTTTTTCTGTACTGAGTTATTTGAATCGATGCCTTCAAGTACCACTACCCAGCTCTGCTATGACTGGTTTAAAGCCAGACTGAAACTTCTCATAGATATCATTGGCCACCAAGAATGATTGGATCTGAATAAAAAACACTTTCTCTAAAATTTTGGAGAAAAATGGCATTGTATTTCTACTGTGACTTTGTTTGAAGTTTCTTTCTGAACAGGTAAAAGTTCATCAATAATTGATATTGATTCAGGAAGTCTGACTCAACAGCTTCAGCTCTGACTGACCAACGGATTAAGGTCCAGTTACTTCAGATTCAGGCAAGTTTAAACATAAACCATCTACAATCACATGAGGTCAATTAAATTTTATTTACTTCCACATTTTTTGAAGGGAAGTTTTCATACCTGCGACACCGGCCCACTGACCGAACGCCACGATCCGGAAGCCGTTAGCATCGACCATCTTCTCGTAGTCGATCAGACGAACCTCCTGAGAAAACAAAATGAACAAAATTAGGTTTTTTTTTTTTGAACGAAAGACAAATGCACAGAGATACAAAAAGGTAGACAGAAAGGTGTCTAAATATCTGAGTCATCAAATTCTACAGCAGCAGCTGCTCCTCTGCTGGACATTTCTGCCTGATGCACAGGTGTTAGCCAATCAGCAGCGACGTGTATGTAAACAGTGCCAGACTAACGCCGCTGCAGTGCGTTCGCGTATACGACAGGGTGATAAACACAGCACCGTTTCTGTTTAAATAAATGTTTTGTGGCGTTTTGTCAGGGCTGAACGCAGCCCAGGTGTGAACACCCTTCCCTTCTTATGCACATTCAACAGAGAAAGGCCCCACTTACCTTTTGTAGACATTATAACACATTATGTAGTCATATTTTCAAATCTCAAGTCAGCTTTTAGCACTGAATTAATGTAGCCTGAGCCTTTTTGTGCACAGATAGAGGGGAAAAAAGATTATTGTAGGGTTCTGCTCTCAGCCAAACCCATACAGAGTTGGCAGTTGAGCATAGAGGGCTGTATCACGACCGGGATCCCACAGGTCCCGATGCAAACCTTGCAAGAGCATGGGGTTTTAAACTTTGTTGCAGACTATCAAAAAATAACTGAATAACTGCGATGGACGGGCGCAGGTTTAAGAAAACAGTCCCATGCAGGACTTTAGTTCAACACACAGAGACGACACCAAAACCTTGTAAAGAAGGACGACACCACACAGCTGAGGCCTCTGATGAAAAAATAAATGTATAAAATGCAGGATTATTTCAGGAATGTTTCCATTCACATAATTGGTATTGAATGAAGTAGAATAAAAAAGGTATGAAGTGAAGTTCTCTATTGAAATAGCTACCACTTTAATGGTACTGACACTGGTACTGGAATTTATTTTTTTAAACAATACACAGCCCAAGTCTCCGTCAGTCTCCGTCAGTCTCTCCAGCCTCCGGAGGCTGTCTGACGTGTGCAGACATGTGCTTTCAAAAGTAAAACTGACCAAAACTCACATCTTTAGTTTTGTATTGAGCACAATTTTTAGATATTCATCTCTGACTAAGCAACTGCTGCCGTTTGTCCTCAGTGGGAACCAACGCCGGTTTTGTCTTGTTCATACCACATGCTTGAGCAACACTGAGCCGCTGCGGCTCATTACACACTGTGGTGTGTTGTTGACACAGGCTGCGTTTCTGCTGCCAGGCGGCTGCTGAAAGCCCTGCCTTTCTACAGAGAGTTTACAGAAGAGTTTGAAGAGAAGTAAACAGCTGTTTTATGAAGGCAATCAGTGAGTTTACCCCTCAGTCAGAGAGGGAGGAGAGAAAATATGTCTGTGACACACTGAACAGGTGAAGACAATGAAACTAGGGCTGCAGCTAACAATCATTGTCATAGTTAAGCAAGTGGTCAATCATTTTCTTGATTAATCAATAATTGTTTGGTCTAAAATGTCAGAAAATGGTAAACCAGTGTTTCCCAAAGTCCAAGATGGCGTCCTCCAATGTCTTGTTTTGTCCACAACTGAAAGATATTCAGTTTACTGTCACAGAGGAGGAAAGAAAACAGAAAATAGTCATCATTTAAGAAGCTGAATCAGAGAATTTTGACTTTTTAAAAAATACTTCAACCTAATAATCAATTATTAAAATCGATTGCAGCCCTAAATTGACCTGTAGTGAGAGGTGTCCTGGTGCTGATATAATGTCCATATTTCTGTCAACGGATCATTTTCAATGTGTATTTTTGCCGTGAACTGTGCACATTAGGCCTAAAAAGAAAAGACAAGACTCCGAATCACTGGATGAAGTGTGGCAGCAGCCGGGTCTGACACAGCACGCTCTAAACTGTTAATATGGGCGCAGAAATAAAAACCAGCAGGTAGCGCCATGCACAGCTCAAGCGTCTGGTGCGAGAGTCTGAAACCTGCAGCACCAGAGCCACATGTGGCTCTTTAGCTCCTCTCCAGTGGCTCTCTGACTTTAATTAGACTGAAGTGATTTTTATTTTCCCATGACTTTGATTTTGATTTATCATTGTAGATCTACACTGTAAAAATGAAAAAGTTGAGAAAACTAATAATTTCGAGTTTTGAGCCGAACATGAAAAAGTTTTACCAACTGCCAATCTTTTGTTGAGAACATTTATTTTTCTTCTTTAGATGAACTTGAACTAATCTTTAAGTTTTAGATACCCAAAAAATCATATTAAAAAAGTGGTGAAGTGTTTAAAATTGACATATTTTCAATTAAAACCAGGTTCAAAGCTCACACACACACACACAGCCCTCTTTTGAATTTCCAAAAGTCAAAGATTCAAGCTTTAAAAGTTTATTTGAAAAGACAAAAAGTTTGATTTGGGCTGAAAACAAAAATAATCTATGGAGGCACGTTGCCTTGAAACCTTACATTCTCCAGCTGTAAAATTAAGTGTCTCATACACCAAATATGAGAAAAGTTTTAATATTTTGTCGACTAAAACGTGTGTCATAGCCTATGACTACAGCTCGGTGCTAAATTTTGGCGGTGGTGAGTCCTCTTCAGTCTCTGTAGAGAAAAATCAACTAATTCAGACGACATCTGAATTAGTTCAACTTTTCTCAGTTCACACTTGCTGCCACGTCCTGCTGCTTCTTGACCGTTTGTTACCACAAAAACAGTTTGTTTACAGGAACTACTGACCTGCAGCAGGTATGACAATTTATGGTAAACAATGCATGTAAACACGTTGTCCAATTACCCACAAAACCTGGTTTCTCTGAGGAACCTGGTTACTTATGTGCAACTAACTCAAAGATGGAAAAGGTCGTATATTTCACAGTTCCTACAGCTGAGACAGACTGTATTTTATCTTTACATTCACTTCTTTTTTGAGTGCAGGAACAGTTTTATCAAACATTTCTGTCCCAACCATATGGAAGCAACTACATATCCCAAAATTCCACATTAACACCATGATCAACTGGTCTCTCAACGCAATTGACACCATCTTCTCGACGAGAAGCCTGGGTTCAGGGGAACCAGCCTGCCCTGCCGGAACGTTCGCGGCTGGCTACACGATGGACGCGTGGGAGAGGTGGCGGGTCGTGTGTCTGGCGGTTCTTTCCGTGGAGGACATTGAAGACATCTACCTATTCGGAACCATGATTACAGGTCTTTTTGCTGATTGGATTAGGCATTGCCCTGGTTTATCGAGGAAATCAGAAAACTGTGACAGCTGTCCAAAGCCCCTTTAAAGGATAACTTCGGTATTTTTCAACCTGGGCCCTATTTCCCCATGTGTATGTGTGTGTATGATTGACAGCTGCAACTCGTTTTAAAATTGGTGCGGTATTTAGGGAGGCGGATGCAGCCAGCAGCTGCGAAACGAGTTATAACGGTAGATATCGGGGCAAATTGGTCCGTCAAAGTTTGTACATTAAACGTGCTTTTTTCACCACAGTCCGGCTCAGATCACCAGTGTAATCTCTGTCAACAGTATGCTTCACTTACTGCTTGCTGTGTGTGACGACATCTCGCGGGATCTTTGTTTGTTGCTGGAAGAAAACAGGAGTCATGCTGAGAGCCGGTCAGAGCGGAGTTAGCTGTCCCGGAGTTCAGTTGAAAGTTTTACTGCAACTGTTGAAAATAATGGTTCGTGTGTTTGCTTCGCCGAAGTGCAAGAACAGGATGTCGTGCAACACCCTGTACAGCTTTCATAGGATGACTTTGTCGCACAGCAACATGCTGAAGTTGTGGCTAATTGTGCTACAACTGGATGCTAACGCTCCTGTCCAGACACTGCGCCTGGCAGACCATTGGGTCTGCGGTGCACACTTTTCTCAAGATGAATACTGCCAGCCCAAGAAGAGAAGACATCCAATCCTGAAACACTTCACCAAACACACCTCAAGAAAACAGCTGTCCCACTCACTGCAATGAAGACGTTCTTCAACAAGCAAAGATCCTGTGAGATGTCGTC
>JAJHUR010122752.1:400-15099 GCA_027495735.1 Lutjanus campechanus | reverse complement strand
CGTCTCAACCAATCATATTCACCTCCGGTTTCAAAACTGTCAAAATGGCACTGGCCAAATCTGAAACTCGAGGCTTCAAAACGGGTGTTCAGAAACCAATGGGTGACGTCACAAAGGCTCCGTCCACTTCTATATACAGTCTATGTTTGGAACAGACCAACCAAATCTTTGGCCTGTATGTTAAATAGACATGCACTATTGATTTAATTAGTTAATATAAAATTGTTTTATGGCTTTAGTCTAAACTTTGTTCTTGGCTCTTTTGTTTTAGATCAGCTTGTTTCCACCTTTTTAAAAATAATTTTATGTGTTACAAGTGTTTTTAAAAAATTCCCTAAAGAAATAGGACATTTTTAAAAAAAAATTTTTGCTTAGGGCCCCATTTTGGTTAGGGGCGGCCCTGGGCTGCTCCCATTTGTTTTATTTGTGTGTGTGTGTGTGTGTGTGTGTGTGTGCGTGCGTGCGTGCGTGCGTGCGTGCGTACGTGCGTGTCTGCGTCTGTGAGTGGGTGGCCTGCTGGCTAGCTGAGACCACTCCCCTGGTAGCATGAATGTTTTCATTTTCACTTCCCAAAAAGGTTAAATGTGAATTTAAAAAATGTTTTTTTTTTTTTTCCAGTTTACTTTAGTTTAGTTTTTTGACAAAAGTCTATGAGTGAAATATAGACCTATTGTTTTGGTTCTATTCAAGCACACTTAAAATAAACCATTTAGTGAGTTTAATTGCACACTTCCATCTTTTAATGACTATTCTTTGTGGGGGGCACCAGAGAGTGAGGAAAGAGAGAGGAAAATGCAAAAAAGAATGAAAAAAAAAAAAGAAAATCGAATTTTTATTGTTGTGAATTATTATAAACTCTTGCTCTCTTAACTTACCCAAGAACTTTATTTTGAAAGTGTATCTGGATGTTGGATATTTATTATTGGTAACTTGATTGTGGAATGAGAACAACGGTGGATACTAAATACATTTTCGAGTCGTACTGAGAGTGTCATGAAAAATGGATGGAAAATTAATGTCCATGTACACAGACCCAAGGCCAGCCAGTGCCCTTACAGTTAAATGGTAAGATGTGCATAACTGGCCTTATCAAAGAAATGGTGCAGCAGAAATAGCATTTTTCTCCACTTTAAATACTCCAGGACTGGCAGGACATCAGCTCCAGAAAGGCTTTCAGAATGGAGGGGAAATATATGAGTTATCCTGTATGTGTACATTAACAATGTTAGTTTTAAGAAATAAATCGAAATAAAATAAAGAAATAAAACCCCAAAGGGTCACCACGAGTCCCACATGGACCAAAGTACAGAGTGTAGACTGGTAGCTGGAGAGGTGCCAGGTCACCTCCTGCGAACTGCCAAGGTGCCCTTGAGCAGGGCATTGAACCCCTAACTGCTCAGGGCACTTAACCATATGTATGTGTACAGCCCCCTCGCTATGACACCTCTCTGCATGTGTGTGTATTTCAGGCCTGTGTATGTATGTACAAAAAGAAAATTACACCAGAGTGAAACTTCTCACAGATTATTTATTCATTCATTCATTTATTACCCAGTGATTAAATGTTTCAAATGTTTCAGAAAAAAAATCAGAAGACTAATTATTTATGAAAAATATGTTTATAGGTGACAGAGATTATAATATCCGAAAAGCTGTATAATGATTCTGATTCTGTATTGAAGAATGAGATGTTGGGGAGGGAAGTTGTGTGGCACAAACAGGATATATCTGTATCTACCAGAGGAAATGGTAATTTACACAATGTACGACTTGGAGCTATTTGGCAGTGTCAAAAGAGTTGAGATCGCTGATCTGCTAAAACCAGCATAAGAGTGTGAAACTTTTAATCAGGCCCTGAAGTGGAGAGTAAGGGACTTCCCATCATCAGCGACAGTTAAGGGACTTTCCGTCATGTAAGAGGTGTCATCAGCAGTCGCTTGGTTTTTCCTGGTACAGCTGCTGTGTCTCAACCATCTTAACGAGCACTCTGCACTCTTGCAGGATCTGAGCTTGCACTGCAGTGAAAGTGTTATTTCACACATGGAAACACCTTTAGTAATTTCACAGGGCGATCATATAACACTATTTAAATACTTTAAAAACACTCTGTGCCCCTTGTTTACCTGGCTACATCTGTAATGAGAAACAGCCAAAGCAGACTTTTTGGGACGTTACTGAAATTGCTTGAACATAATTTTTTAGAGGCAGAGCTGTAGATTACATTATCATAATTTAAGATGGGGAGGACTGTCATTTTAACCAGTACGTGCTTTGCAGAGTGGATAATGGACGCTTTGTTACGGTACAGAAAATCAATTCTTTATTTGACTTTGGAGAGCAGTCCTGCATTCAAAACCTTATTCAAAGAAGCACTGCACACTTAAATATGTTTGTGAGCTGTAAACTAAATTATATGACTTTACTGCGATGAAACACATCAATGCTGGTGTTAATATTTCTTAATAAATTTATAAATATTGACATTTCATGAATTGAAAATCACTCAAAACACCCACTGTTTTAAAATCATCTCAAACTTTACAGGGCCAATGCTGAAGTATGGCCGACCATTTGGGAAATTAATATTTTTAAAAAAAAGGATATTAACACCATCTGTCTCCCTGTTACAGTGTTTCATTAGTCCTAGTTGTCCTGAAGTCCTGAAAAATTCATTCACAAAATCGCGTCATGCTTGATGTGAATAGTCAGGCACGTTGAAATTTTGCCTCCAAATTATTCAAAATTCACATCGCTGTTGGCGTGTAAAGGCCTTAAAGGCATAGTTAGCGATATAATCCGACGCACTTTTAGTCAAAATCACAGTATTTCTCCTCACTATCCACAAGCTGTCACTTCTGAGAGCATGCTGACAAAAATCCGGTTTCAGTACACAGCCTGGGCTCTGAATTTCAGCAGGTAAATCTGTGGCTCGGACCGAGCCACCAGAACATGGGTCCACCCCCTCACGCCCGGGGGGCCGGTTCAGACATGGGGGGGAGGGGAAGTAGTAGGTCGCGTAGCGTGCGCAGTTAGAGTAAGAGAGAGACACGGTATATCAGGTGCAGATATTTTGCATTTGCCATGGCTGAAAAACAGCCCAAGAGAAAACGGTCGGAGGAGCATAAATTAAAACAAACGGAATAAAAACGTACGTGGAGATCGCCGTCTTTCTGCTGGACAGGTGAGCAACATTAGCTTTGCGGTGCTTCACATAACAGTAACAGCCGTCGGGCATTCATCATATTGTCTAATCTGCCAAAATCTACTGTTGTTGTGATGTTATCTATTTATAATAGCAGTCGAGTTGTGGGTACAGTTGTCCGACGGGTCAGCTTACCTTAGCTTTGCGGCTTAGCAGTGTGCTAACTCACAACTTGGCTATTTCAGCTGCTTTACTGCTGCTTTGGTTTCTACGGCCGTTTCCATGACAATGCGCGTCCATGAACTTCGGGTAGAGCCCGGGGTGGAGTATGAAGGGAGGGGTGGGTCTGTATTTGTTTACACTTCAAATATCAACAACCTCTCTACTCGTTTTCTCCCACATCGCAAACTACACCTTTAAGAATATAACTAAGAACTTCTGTTTTCTCTTGTAGTGAAAAAGTTGCATACTGTGTTTCAGACAGCCAGCCAGCCAGACAGACAGACAGACAGGAGTGCAGGCAGCAGGTGAGGGTTTGGATGGAGGTGAATGGGCCTCACGGGAAAAATGCATCCCGTCTCCGACACAGATTAACACCTCCAACAGGAAGTGATCAACATCTGGACGCCCTGCTGGAGACGTCAGAGGTGAGGAAAGACACTCGCTGCAGCTGAGTCTGTAACTCAGGTGTCACATTTCCACCTGTCACACACACACATACACACGGAGGCATCTGCGGGTACACACAGTGCCGACATTTGAGTGCTGTCAGCGGCTCAGAGCGACCTTGGCTCAAATTGACTGCAGCCTGTGAAGTGAAGTGGAGGTTGTGTTTAATCAAAGTCAGCGCTTCAGCTCTGTGCGACTCTGTGTGACTGACACCAGGTTTCATGACTCGACACACTGAGGTTGCACATACTGAATAGCCGTGGTGAAGAAGTACTCAGATCCTTAATCAAAGAGAGGCAGTCCAGGCACTCCAAAAAATAAATGGTAGCCACAAGGAAGGAGAAAGGTTACAAAGCTTGTACTGGCTAAATCATTTTATAATGCCAACATGTTTGACAACTGCAGGTCTTCTTCAGTCTTTGCTGTCTTTGTCTTCCTGTGTCTCCTAGACGGAAACTAGCTCAATTTAAGACCAAAATGAGACTTTGACCATTTTCTATTTGGCTCTTTGGCCTTTGTCTTGTCTCAACACAAGTCTAATTGGAGCCCAACTGAAGATCTTAATTTTTTTTTTGTCTCACTGTATTGATCTTGAATGTGTCTTTAATAATCAGCTGTTGAAATAACAGCGAGATCTAAAAGATTGTCTTAAATGAGATCTTAAATTTGTCTCAGTGGTTGAATTTAAGTCTGGGGGGGTTTCAGAGAAACAGATGAGACTTCAGTGGGCACAAAATAAGAATCTCATTTATTTCTGATGAGACAAAGACAAGACAATTGTGAGAGACTGAATTTTCCTCTGGTGTTTTATCCTGTTTGTTCGTCATTTTCCAAGAGGACCTGACGCATTCATCTACAGTTGAGTATACAGAACAACCAAGTCATTCATTCAAACCATACTTAAATGTACAATATATAAATTCTGCCATTAGGGGTCTCTCTCACATTAAAACAATAACAAGAGTAGTAGTTTAGTGACTTTAAAAAACCTCCACACTGCAGACATATTTGTGTCCCATGAGCATAATTAAAGTTTTATTTTACAGGCAGAAATCAGGCAGAAAATTTCAAGCAGATACAACATTTATCTGCTGAATCTGATTCTGAATATTGTGCATTTCCAGTTTGTTGTTGAGGCGTAAATGTTGGATGCAACAGCAGAGTTTCCATCCTTTCCATCCTCTCGCAGGACAAAGAAAGACATTTAAATTCTTCACCCTCATACAGTTTATATACTCTCTCGCTTAACACATTTACAGCTCAATAGAAACACATTAAACAGACTCTCGGCTGTGATTAGTGACAGTTTGATTCTCTGTGTGTGTTTTCTTCAGTTCAAACAGCTGTCCCGATAGTCTGAAACAAAAAAAAAGAGAAAACTTTTCTTTATAAATTCATGTGCATCTGTACTGCCGGTGTGCCAACGACTCAATAAATCATCAGAGGGAGAGGAGGTGTCTCTTCATCACCTCAGTCTCTGAAGTTCTTAAACTCTTTCAGCTTAATAAAAACAGATCGGCAGTGTGAGACGAATCAACAGACTGTATGTGACTTTTGTTTAGTTTAATCTTGTAAATGTTTGAAGCTCATCCAGGCTCGGGCCTCAACAGTCCCCTAACATCTTGCACAATGAATAAAAAGTCATTTCCTTTATCCATTCTGCCTGTTTGAACTTGTGTTTAATTAAATCCAGACTCTTACACTGCGGGCCAACATGATGCTCAAGAGGCACAGCTGATTATTTTGGGAACAGTGCAGATAAATAAATGTTTACAGGCTGTTGGTCTTTTTCCACCACTCGCTGTCTGCAGCCCTCGACACACAGAGGTGGAGACAAACAGAATACATTTACTGCAATTTAGCTCACGTTTATTTAATTTCACTTTTGATCTCAAGAGGAAATATCTGACAGCCTGACCTAGAATCTACTTTACAGATTTTGATTTTACATTCACAATAAGATAAAGTAATTTATTATACTAGGAGAGGGCGCTATACTAGTAGAATGACAGGCAGCAGATGGTGAAGCACCTACTGCAATGCCACCGCAACTGCCGGATGCAACTATAACACCGCCACTGCCAATACTTGCAGTGGGTCTGCAGTTTCACAATCTGACAACCAGTTCGGTGAGGGCAAAAGATACATGATGTCAAAAGAGCTTAAAAACACAATTTTATTATTCACAAATATATTAAAATCAGAGCAATAATCTAATAAACTTTGCAGAGGGTTCCAACTGGTTGTGGCTCATCTCTCCAGCATCTGGTCCAGCGTCTGGGACAGCTCCTGTAGGGTCCCAAAACCCAACCCAGGGTGGCTCTATGAGTCGGTGGCAAGGGATTTGGGGGTCTTGGAACCATCTGGTTAGGGCTATCAAACTGTCTAAGGCTCTGTGCACTTAGCTGCAACAGTAATGGACAGGGCTTCAATAACCCTGCTTTTGCCTAATAAAATACGCTGGTAGTTTAGCAAATCCTGCCAACAACGCCAGGTATAACACCCCCACTGCTAATGCTTGCAGTGGGTCTGCAGGTCACAATTTGACAACCAATTTGGTAGGGGCAAAGGACACATGATGTTACTTTTAACAAAACAAAAAACACAATTTCATTTTTTACAGATACATTAAAATCAGAGCCATAATCTAACTTTGGAGAGGGGGAACAGTCAGTTCTTCAGTTCTAAAAGGGCAGGGGAATGTCATCTTTCTACTCGATGAGGGGGGAGAGGGAAAGCAGGCCAATGTCCACTTTGCAGTCTGTAGGTTGCTTCTACAGTCGTACTTCGTAGTCACGCTTAAACGTCAACTTCAGACTGTTGCCACAGACTAGGCCGGCATCACTCTTCGGCCTTCTGGAAGCCCAGCTTGGCCTTAAGGCTGCGGCATGTAAAGCAGACCTTGGCCTGCAGATTGAAACAAACAAGAGAATAAGCAGCAGTGTTTGCAGCATGTGGCTTAAATACCCCAGAGAGTGAGGCACCTCAATCACACCTGTCTTCAATCAGTACCTGCCTTACAGCCATTGGCTCACAGCAAAGTGAAGTCCCAGCACCCCACACAAACAAATTAAACACTGATATTTATTTATAACATTTTATTATGGTGGCTTTATAACAATATAATGGATATGGAAATTTTTGTACAAATAATTTACACTTCGTGCTGCCTGTTTGTGGGTTGGAGCCTGCATGTCGCGGTGGAAGTTGTGTCTATGTCTTGCCAGAGAGCTGACTGGATCTCCTCCAGTAGCTGAATTTAATTTCAACCAGTAACTACTGCCATGTTCAGTTCTCAAAAAAATGGTCTCACTACATTAAAATGGTTACTGTGGGGACTAACATGATCACACACAAATACAACTGGGCCCACTGAATCCACAAGAGTCTCAGCTTTCCAGTCAGACCCAATTTATGCAATTACAGTACTGCTTAGAGACACCAAAACTGCATGTGATTAGCATAAAGTGGACACATCTGCAAAGGGGAGCCTCTTGGGTACCCAAGCAGAACTCATTTTCATTCAGATATCTTGAGGTGAGACATCATGGGATCCATTTGAAACAGCCATCCCAGCGTTCCCTCGCCAAAACTAACCCAAACCTGGTGGAGATAATAAGTCCCATTTTACATAATTATCCCCACCAGAGATAAGCCTTGAAAAAAAAATACTTTTTTTGGCTCCATGCAAGTTGCTTCCAGGTCATCCCATTCTTGTGAATATGATATCTCAAGAACACCATGAGGGAGTTTCCCCAAACTTGGCACAAAAGTCCACTTGGGCTGGACAATGAACTTATTAGATTTTAGTGGTCACAGTTAACTCACAAAACATGTTTTTTTGGCCATAACTAAAGATTGTATGTGGATTATGTCCAAATTTTCAAGAATTGCTGGAAAGAAGAAGCAGAAAGAAGTGCATCCATTCAGAGATATGCAAAGTCTCGTGATACATCAGTGCCATATTCACATGCTACAGCTGACGTTTCAGCTAAAAACATGGTGTAAATGGCGTCTTTTGAGGTTAAATTTTAATGTCGCGGCTCACGGACACTTGGATTACACCACACGAGCAGGATGGAGACATTTTGTGTGTTTGTTTGTTTTTTTTTACATTTACATTTGGTCTCCATTCACCGCCATTAGCTGCAACCCTGTTTTCTGCTGAAACTCCAGCCCCAAAATAACCATATTCTGCACAGTCCAAGAGGCGCGCACGGTAATTTGTCATTTTGTATTTTCATTTGATGTTTGTTGAAATGCTTTTGCATGGACAAACCAATGCATTTTCTGTTATTGTGCTGACACTGGGACGTGTCTATCAACAGACTTTAGTGCGGGAGACTTTATTGTTGGGTCTGTCTAATACTGGACATTTGTTTGAAAGACTTTATTGTTTTTTATGCCTTATTTTTTGTAGTTTTCACCATGTCTGACGAGCAAAAGCAGGAAAATAAAACTCTCATATTTTACTTAGGCACAGTGCTTGACTAAATCACGCTTGAATCTACTTGCCATTGAGTCTTGCAGTCTCATCACATTCTTCTTAAGTATTCTGAGTTCATTTCACTGCTAAAACTGCTCTGCTTTAATTGTAGTACATGATGAATGCAGGTCTCGTACAGAACCACTGTGGTATTGCTGCCTTTACTTGAGTAAATGATCTAAATCCCTCCTTACTGTTGTTGGTCACCTCGTTGACTTGATACCCTCTCTCACTCTCAGCAGCCATTGCAAAAAAAAAAGCAGTTTGCAGTGAAAATTACCTGCGAATCAATTCCACGCTCAGCAGATTCCTCCTGGTTGTGTTTTTCCAATTAAGTGTCTGGATGGGTGCATGGAGGAGGAGGGGTGTCTGGGGAGAGGTAAGTTGTTTATTTTGGCCAGTAAATGACATTTATGCAAATTCCCTCAGGATGGATTGCTGACGGAGGTGTGTGGCGTGTCGATGCAGACGTTTTTACAATCAGTTTGCTCCCACGGACCTCAGTATCGTGTGGTGCTGAGTCTTCAACTACAACATGATGACACCAGGAGGTGAATGAACCACGTGATGAGAAAGTTAGAGGCTGTGGGTGAAATAACCAGGTTCATCAGAAAAGACGAGTTCGTAAACCTTAACCACCAGATACGTTTGGCGGTGCCAAATGTTGCTGCATTTTCTGGAAAGAGACTTTTTTGCCTTAACTTATCATTATGAAATTCTGTCTGCCACCTGGTCCGATCTCCCTGAAAAATGAAGACTTGATCACAAACTAAAGAATTTCTATCTGCTTTCATGTCTCCATTGTTACTAAACTGGGGGAGGTCACTCAGAGTGCAGATCTCCACCAGGCAACTCAAAAAGAATATTAGGATGTAACCCCTTTGTAATCACCAACATTTGATTAGTAACTGTGATGTAATTGCATATATTTTGTCAGTAACTGCAATAGATTACAATACATTCATTTTGTAATGTACTTACTTTGTTGCATTCTTTTGCAATATGTTTTGCATTCCATCGCAAAACTTGTCTTCTTCCATTGCAGTAAGCACAGACGGGTCTGCCTGCTGCACATCTCTGCCTGAAACACCTCCAACGATACCATTGTGCAGGTCATTAGTTGGGAGCCACCAGTCACTTCAGTTTCTTTACTTTTTATTTGTCTTGTTATTATAATATGCTCCATCTGTATTTGGGTGCCCTGCAGATTTGTGGTGATGTGTGTTGGTGTCATGGCAGCCTCTGCAAAGTGTTGCGCAAGGGTACAGCGCTGTTAGGCTTGGCCACTTACCGTGTTTACCTTCATTAAATCACCTGAAAACAATAGCAGGTGCTACAGTATGTAGTATGTTTATTATGAAACACATCACAGTGCAAAGATGGATAAAAACAAAAAAAAACCAAAACACTTCAGTGGACACAGCTTCGATGCAACAAAAACTACAGTTTAAAAGATGCCAACTACAAACTACAGGTAATCATGTACAAGACACCTTCTTTGTACAGTCACTCCAGGATGTTACAATCACAACATTTCACGCAAATTCAACAAACCCATGTGAATTCTACGTGACCTTGCAACTTTTCTGCAAATTTGACTTGCTTCCCAAGAGTTCTACCAGTCATAGCAGTCCACCGTATAAACATGAAACATGCACATTTCAATGAACTGACTCAATGTTTTGTTTTATTTGTCACGGATACTGTATTTGTCATTGTTAATGACATTTATCAATGTTCTATGTACTCTTTTTGTTTCTTTGTGGAATACTCCCCAGGTGCACTCCTTCATTTTCAGTTAGGTTAGAGTTTAAGGTTGGAGCTTTTGTAATGCTGAGCCTCTTTGGTAAGGTGACTTCCTAAAAAACACTGCAACATGTATCTGAATTTTTCAGAGAAGCTGCCATGAAATCATCTCAATCATCTCTTTTGCTCAATCTGACTGAACTTTGACATGCAAAATTTCTGCCCCCTAGTGGCCAAAGAAACTAATAATGCAGCTTTAAGGTTAAGAAAGTCTGTGAGGAGTGTTTACTGTCAGAACCAGATGGTGCAACTGAATGTTTCTAAACAAGGAGCGAGATTAAAAAAAAGAGAAACAGAGCGATGGCAGTGAGACGGCTTGTTAATCCTCTCTGTGACCAGCCACTGACTTCTATAAGCTGTGGAGGAGCTGCTTGTATACATGACTATCAGTCCATCTGTCTGTCTGCTGGCCTGTCGAACCACTATAACTATTCAGCGTGTGTGTTTGCAGCCAACACCCCGGCTCATCCCCACTTTTTCCTGATTTCCCTTCGGTAAAGAAGTGTGGCTGTGTGCTGACCTGCAGCTCATTATACCCTCTGCTGAACCTCCTCTTCATGCTTCCCTCTCCTAATCTAATGGGACTTTCTGTCTGTCTATCTGTCTCCAGCAGCCATCCGTATCACGGTTCCAGCAAAATGACTTTCTGAAGGCCAATGTCAGTATTTTCATTATCTTAAGCCATTATCTTTGACTGGTTTTATGCCAAAAGTTCCCCCAAATTACAAATATGTTTCTCTGAGAATTTTTATTCTTGTGTGAGTCGAGAAGGCCCCTGAATCTGAATTTAAATCATAATATATTAATATATGTATCAGTGTAACTTGGGGGCTTGTGCAAGGACATTTTAGGTCTGCGTGCAGGAAGTTAAATTAAACCAGTGTGACACAAACAAATTTAAACTAACAATGCAAAGTGAGCGCTGCCTGCTGCGGGTTCATGCAAAACTGACTGTGTGGTTTTAATTGCTTCCACTTTTATTAGCTTTAAAAAAGGTTGATGGTAGCTGCAGACACAGTGCAAAGCCATTTTAAATTCAGGGTCATTAGAGTTACGGTCAGGAATACACTGCCCTACAAAAGGAAAAGGCAGTAACTTAATTTTTGGTCTGAAATTAGTTAAAATAATTTTTTGTGACATTAACAACATCCTTCATCATGTAGACAAACATCTCTCAAAATGTGAGAAAATAGGGGGGTCAAAATTACAGTAAGAGCAAAAAGCCAAGCAGAGAAACTGCAGCAAACCACTGTAAGTTCAGTTACTGTATTCTAACATGTAAAATATCTGCAGGAAAATGAAGAAATATGTCATTATACTACCACATATAACAGTATAGGAAAATATTTAAAAAATGATCACAAACTCTCAGACTCACCACTACAACGACCATGATCAGGTGTGAAAATGTGTTCAAATTCAGCCATCAGTATCTTATTTTAGTGGAAACGCTTTGATAGGATTTCATATTTTTTTCTATTGCAGCACATTCTCTTTTGTGTTTAAAATTCTAAAATTTTATTTGATCAGAATATAAATATTTGTAGCTTCAAATGCTCAGAAACATCCCAAAACCACTGAAATAATTTGATTTTAAAAGTTACTTGGAACATCACAAATGAACCATATAATGATAACTGTTGTAAGGATTTGTTACTGCCTTTTACTTTGGTATGACCCAATATCTTTTGGCAAGTTATGCAAAGGTCAAATCAGAGGTCAGGGTTAATATGTAGAAATAATAACCTGATATGAAGCTATAAAACTGCCACATATCCAATTATCTGCCTGCAACTATTTTGGCTTGACAACAATAAAACTTTAAAGTCATTTTTCTCAGTTCTGCACTGTGAGAAGTTAGTGCCTCTTTGTAGGGCAGTACACATTCAGTGAATCACGTGGACGTAATTTGGGCGACAACCCTCGTCAGTGCTCTACCCAATACTGACAAGACGTCAGGCTTTCCAAACCTGTACCTCACCAAACATCAGCAGAAGTCCCAACTAAGTCAGCGAGTGACCAAAGCGAGCACAATTCTGAGAGGGAGCTGAATATCTGCACTAGAAGCTGACATTTTTTCCACAATCCTGTGGGAATCTAAAGTCCCGGGAGTCAATTTCAGTATTCATCACATAACGCTCATCATTTTTTAATCTCTTCTGTGTGCTCTGGTGGCCGGCTGCAGCCACGTGACCTGTGTGTGACGTGTGACAGGAGCAGGATGGGACGGGAGTCTTTCTTCTGGGACGGGACACGAGTCTGCCTGTTTTTAAATCTAACACAGTGAACTGACCCTTCACTACGATTGACCCTTCCTTAGTTACTGTTGCTATGCCTGCCAAGCTTTCCATTCTCACATTGCACCTATGTAGTTTATGGTGACAACTGGGGCAGATGTTAGCCCATGTTCGACGTGGCAGATGGTTCATCCAATCACCTGCCAGGTGTTTTCTTTTTTTTTTTAAGTGCCTGCCCTTTTCCAAACAGTTTCTATGGACAACTTCCCAGATAGTTATGTGTAACAATCTGGCATGCCAGGTTACTTGAAAAACCTAAAACTAATATTATTACATAAAGCTTCTGTAAATATTCAATATAAATAAACAGCAGATGGGCATAAACCAAAGTCAAAAAGGAGGTGCAGTACCTCATTGTGGCCAGCAGAGGGTAACATACCAATAGTTCTTTATTGCCCCTTTTGGTTGTAATTCTGCTCATTTTAAACTGTTTTTTTCTTTTGCCCTGTCACCTTTAATTCAGGTTATTCAGGCCCTCAGCAGGACGAGTGTGTTACAAAATGGATGGTTTCACTCGTTTCAGATGTTTCCTCTGCATCACAGTTTTGTCGTCCTGCCTCGGGGCAGCGATGTGTCAAGCCTGACAGCTTAAACCTCCACATAATAAGACGATTGTGTGGTGACGCAAGCGCTGCGGTGTCCATGTAACTCCAGCAATCAGTCCAGCCACGTAGACTACCTTCAGAGAGCGGAGCGGCACAACAGGCCCGTGCTTGTACTTCAAATCACCGAAGTCGTAATTTAATTTCACACCTGCTCCTGCTTTCATGGGATACAGATGAGCTGTTTCTCAGGTGGAACGGGACGTGAACGGCTGCAGCACCTGCTGCCCCGTCTCGTCTCTACTTGCTCCGACTCAACTCATCTATTCAGCTCCACAATGTGATCCCTGAAGGACCGGTGTCAGTTTAGGAAGGACCGATATATCAGTGAGATGGAAACACTGCACCAATACTGGACTGTTTTCAATAAAGGGACAGCTCACCACATAATAAAAAATGCATGTTTTTCCTCTGGCCTGTATTCATCCATCTACACTATTAAAATGAAAAAGTTGAGAAAACTTAAAATTTCAAGGCAACAGACTGCAATAGATTTTTTAATTTTGAGCCCAACTCAAATTCTTGAAGTTTTGAAAAAGTTTTAGCAACTACTGATAAGATAATTTCACAGTTCCTCCCGCTCCTGTCCTCCCACTGTTATGTATCACTGTCTGTTTTTATGTTTCTTGGACGGGTTGTAACTGAAAGGCAATTTCCCCTCGGGGATCAATAAAGTATTTCTGATTCTGATTCTGATTTACTTGAGCTCTTTGAATAAACTTAAAGTTTTTTAAAGTCAGGCACTAGAAAAAAAGAAAAATCAGGTTCACAGCTCACTCTGACCAATATTTTACATTTTTTTTAGTTTCTAAACCTCAAAGATCGAAGTTTATCTAAAGAAGAAAAGTTATTTATCTCAACTCAAGATTATGGATCAGCAAAACTGTTTGTTGTCTATTTCAAAACTCAAGTCAAAAATCTATTGCAGTTTGTTGCCTTGAATTCTTCTTTTACAGTGTAGATAGTTTTGTTGTGAGTTGCAGACTTTTGGAGATATCTGCCATACAGATGTCTGCCTTCTCTCCAATTTAATGGGCTTATGGTGCTCTTTTTGGATTTGGGGGTGAACTGTGCCTTTAAGTACTCAGATCCTTATGATACTCAAATAATCAATCCTCAGCTTTTACTAAAGTTGAGGTCTGTATTCTCTGCATGCTTTAATTTTATTTGATTCTTCCATTATTTCCCTCTTCATCCTCTTTTCCTCCTCCTCTCTCTGTTTGAGCCCCCGACTGCTTTACCTGTGGTGCATTCAAAGGCTGATGCTATCCTCCTCTCTACCTGCCTTCTTGCAGCACCTGAGATCAATAAGAGATCAGGGAGAGGAGGAGGAGATGTAGAGGAGCAGGGTGTGTGGAGACCCACGCTGGACTACAGGTAGACAGGTGGTGAGGAGTTTCTGTCTCTCTTCCTTTTCTTTTCCTCTCCTGACATGTTGACAAGTTTGTTCCTTCTGGCCAGGATCTCCAGCCTCCTTCTGTTTACCTTTTGTTGCACTTTTCAGTACGACTGGTTTGTTTGGAAATAAAAATTACCTGGGTTGGAATAGCAGATGTGGCTATTTACACCTTTATGGCAGATACAAGCTATGATCTTACCCTAACACTAACAAAATACTTCTGGTTAAAGCTGAAACTTAAAACTGATATTCATTTCAATGACAACATCCTGTTTTGTTTGCAGATCAATGCTTTTTT
>JAJHUR010122748.1:3882-23006 GCA_027495735.1 Lutjanus campechanus | reverse complement strand
TGAAGGGGTGGACAGATATCCTGCCCCCCCTGAGAAATCATGTCCACACACACACACACACACACACACACACACACACACACACACACACAAAGAGAGCAAGAGAGAGCTAAACCGAATATGACAATGACAATGAAGGAAAACAATACATTGAACTTGATTTTTTTTTATATGCTACAAATCACAAGTACTTTACATTACAGCTGATAATGCTTTATATACAGTATGTGATTTACATATATAAATGTGTTGTTCACCTTCCAGGGCTCTGTGACTGGATTGCACCAACAAAGATTCATTTAATCTAAGATTAAGTAGTGCTGTCTGTTTGGTAAATCCGAGTTCAATGATGTAAACTGAAACTGAATAGAGTTTAATCAATATGATGATGCTTCCATACCTAAATTGCCCCCAAAACGTCACCTTTAATGTTTAATAAAACGTTAGTGTTTGCTAGCTAAAAAGTAAAAAGACTATGTTGTTTGTTAGCTAGCTAAAAAAAAAATAAGAAAAAAAACATTATATTGTTTGTTAGCTAGCCAGAAGTTAGTTAGCCAACCCATGAAAAGCTTGGCTGAATTATCAAGTAGAATGAAAGAAAGAAGAGACAAAAATCATGACCCAGTTACTCAAGATAATCCACAGATTGTGTTGTGTGTAGTTTCATGTATGAACTACTTTCTTTTTGCAGTAGAATCTACCAGACATACTTCCTTTCTACCAGAAAGAAAAAAGTTACCACATGAAACTGCTCATAACAATGTCTGTGGATTATCTTGAGTAACCAGGTCCTGATTTTTGGAAAGAGTCGCTGCTTTTGAATTTTTTTAAATGTATTTTTTTTTGGTGCTTTGAGCACCACAAGCTGAGTTCAGTTTAGTCCCATAATACTGAAGAGAAGGCAGACATCTCTACAGCTGATATCTCCAAAACTCTGTAACTCATGGATAAATCTCACTACAGGCCAGAGGAAAACATGTATTTTTGATTTTGAGGACTGTCCCTTTAAAATGATAAATACAGATTCAAAGGAGCAATATACATGCAGTCTGAGTGTATATGTTAGTGTTATGTTAGTTATGTTAGTTCAAACAAATTACTGTCCTGCAATAAATGTTCTGTCTGTTGAAGCCCTTAATGTGGGAAATACATAGATCATTTCATTTATGAATAAATCTGTCTGTGCTTGAACTTCATATGTCAAGAGTGTCTGTCCAAACCCCACAGGATAGTCTGGTCCCTTCACAACACCCACATACACCCCCACACACATGCAGCTTGCTGACCCCGGCCCGTCCCTGGCTGTCCCCGGACAGATGCAGGGTTGACTGCTCCTCCTGACACCCAGTTCAATATCACAGGCACAATACACATGCATATATATGCTGGGATATATGCAGCGCTCCTTAAGCCCTGATGCCCCTCCCCACTCCAGCTCACGCTCAGCATCTCATTGATCTATTGACCTCAGCACCCACTGTGACCCTACACCCCCCCAACCATATCCACCTATGAGCTGAGGGGGATGTGTCAACAAAATGACCATTTCAATAAGGACACATTCATCACTGCAGCCGGGGATTTGTCTTCCTGCTTATTGGTCAGAGCTGATTAGAAATGAAGGAAACAACAGAAGGAAGTGAAAATGGTCTCTGTCTTATCAGTTTCAAGTAACAGATTCAGTCTGTGTAAACAGGCTTTATCAGCTCGAACTGCACTTTTATATTATATTGCAATTTTTAGATTTATTTAACATCATATCACAGTAACATGTATCAATACACAAACCTTAGCTAAATGAATGCAGTTTAATCCAGCAGCACTACAATAAATCCTATTTTAATGAACGTTCAGTTTGAGTTCAAACTGTTTTTAAAGAGGTTTTGATTCAACTTTGATTATTTTGAGGCTCCAGTTGGTGCTGCTGTTCACACTGACTGGTGTTTCTGTTGTTTAGCCTAGGTAGACAAAATAACAGAAACACCATATAATGCCATACAAGTCAACTAAACATTTACTGTAGGAGTGTTGTGTTTGACTACATTGGTTTTAGTTAAACTGAAACTGAGTGTATATTACTTATTTAAATATATTTGTATATATTTATCAATATAAGGGGGCAGTTCACCCCAAAATTAAAAATACATGTTTTCCCCCTGGACTATAGTGCTATTTGGTCTGTCCCACAACCAAAAAACAAAAAAGCATTTAAGTGTGCAAAACATAGCTATTCACTAACATCCACCTATTAACTATTTTAATCCAACATAATATTTTTGAGATAGCAGTAATTTTAATATATATAAAATCAGCTATTGTACAGTACTATGAATTGGTAGGTGGCTGTCCCAAACCCTAACCCAAACAATACATTTGAAAGATTTAAAACCAGTGTCTCTTTCCAGAAATCATCACCAGATACCCAAAATAATCTTATTATGAGTAGTGTCATGTAGGAACTATTTTCTCTCTGCAGTAGAGACACTACCGGAACTACTTAAGAGTCTACTGGAACTACTTTTGTTCGTCTAGAAAGAAAGTAGTTCCTACATGGAACTGCTCACAGCAAGTTCTGTGGATTATCTTGAATTTTAAAAATGTATTCTTTCGGACTTTTGAGCACCACAAGCAGATATAGTCCCGTCATATTGGAGACAACACAGACATCTCTACGGCCAACATCTCCAAAACTCTGCATCTCACACCAAAACTATCTACATGTATAAACAGCACTGCAGGGAAAAACATGTATTTTTGATTTGCAAGTGAACTGTCCCTTTAAAGGATGGACGAAGTGATGTGTTTTTATTCCTGACCAGATACAGAACTATTGATAACTTCACATGTACAGTTGGATGTATTATTAAGGTGAAGAACGTCACACATTGTTGCAGCTGTGAGGGCTGCAGGGTTTATGTGGAACATGAGTCTGTTCTGTGCTTTAGTTTGATCCTGTGATTCTCACTGCTGTTCCTCTCTGCTCCTCCTCAGCTCCTCCCGAGTTCCTCCAGTGGCCGCAGTCTGTGTCCAAACCAGCAGGGGGCAGTGCCGTGTTCACCTGCGTGGCCCAGGGTGTCCCAGAGCCTCACCTCATCTGGCTGAAGAACGGCAAGGTCCTGAGCCCCGGACACAACATCAAGCTGACCAACAACAACAGGTCAGTGCTCACAGTGTGAACAGTCACACAGTGGAATGATCTTTATTTAACATTTCATAAATTCAAAGAAAACAAGCAAATCAAATTGATCATGACAGACTGCTACTGATAAACTGGTTATCAAGCCGACAAAAGTAACATAGATAAACATGCAGTAGCACTTTCTCTGCATCATGGACAGTTTTGTGTCTCATTTTGGTTGTATGAATGATTTTGCAAAGAAATGTTAACAGTCGCTTCAAACAGATTCTCTGGGCCCCAGGTGTCAGAGGGCCCCCGGGCCTGAGCCCAGTTGGTTTGATCAGAGATACGTCCATGCTTTGCACACAAAATGTAGCTGTTGATTACATTCAAATATTTAAAACGATGAAAGTAGGCAATAGTGATGGTTTACGAAGCGAGCATTAGATTTGACAGATGCAAAAAGAGAGAATATTTGCATCTGCAAACAAACAACAAGGAAACTGGAAAAGAGACGCAGAGGCCAAGCATGGAACAGGCTGATCTCAGAGTCTAAAAACTCCACGTTGGAAGATTTGTGGCAGTGTTCTCATATGGTGTTCAAGTCTCCATTTAACAGTTGCACCACATGGGGGCAGCACCACACAGAGGGTGTAGAGGTACTGAGCCTGTTAGACCCTGAATGTCTGATAATGAGTGTGTTTCTGTGAATACAACCCTGAGGAGGGTCTGCTGTGTGATTAAACACTTCTGTAATTTGAAATAAACAACAATTTAGGTATTAAAGGTATATTTAACACAGAGCCACACAGCAAGACAGGGCTTCAAAATGAGGGTGAAAATGCAACTACTACCTTCATTTGGTCCTCGTCATTTTCATTTATATTGTGCTTTGGTGCATATTTGCAAACAAATTAGCACTTTTTAAATTTTCCTGTTAGGATGAATACACTTATGAAGTTAAGCTAATGTAAGATGAGATAAGATGAGATTTATTTTATTATAAGGGGATAGCACAAGAGCAATAAAAAGCAAAAAATAAAATAATATATAAATAACAAGCAAGATTTAAACAAGAGGAAATGAAGTTAAGTTCATTAAAGTTAATCAGATTTCCACAAAGCCAGTCTTGGACCCTTGTGGCCCCTGGTGATGTGGGCCTCCAGGAAAGTTGCCCAATTTGATAGAGACTTTCATAATGTTATATGAGTCTTAACAGCACTCACAGCATTATTAGTACTAGTCATTTTATCCAAGGGGTCCGCAACCTGTGGCTCCAGCAGCTCCCTGTGTCTTTGGCAAGAAGTTTTACCAACTACTAATCTTTTGTTGTTTTCTTCTTTAGAAAAACTTAAATATTTGAGTTTTGAAAATTAAGAACCTGTGTTTAGAAGTGAAATTTTAATATTTTCAATTAAAACCATTTAATTTTCAGGTTCACAGCTCACTGTGACCAATTTTTGAAATATTTTTTTTTTGAGTCTCTAAAAGATTCAAGATTGTCTAAAGAAGAAAAGTAAATTATTTCAACTAAAGACGATAGGTCGGCAAAACAAGTTTATTTCAAAATTTGAGCTCAAAAATCTATTACAGTAGGTTGCCTTGTAATTTTGAGTTGTCTCAGCTATTTTTTTTAATAGTGTAAAGTGATTCTTATGTTTGCCAACTCAACAGAAATGTGCATCAAAGCCTACGTCTATGGCTCGGTGCCTTTTCCTCTAAATTTTGACGGTGGCCAGTCTCCATGAGTCTCCATGGATGCCAAATCAAAAAATAAGTTTTCAGTGAAAAGAGAGAATTTGATAGTTGCAGCTCCAGACAGATTTTTCTTCCTTTTTTTCCCCAAAATTTCTCTTTTGATCAGAAATTTTGCAGACCCCTGGAACTAGTAATAGTGCTGTACTGTTGGTAACAGACCCTCATCATAGTTGTTTCTCTGTACAGTCACTGTATTGTGGTGTGTGTGTGTGTGTTTCCAGCAGTGATCTGATGCAGCTGTGTGTTGTGTGTTTTCTGTGCAGCACTCTGGCTCTGACCCGGATCAGCTCTGAGGACGAGGCCATCTATCAGTGCATCGCTGAGAACAGCGCGGGCACCAACCAGGCCAGTGCCCGTCTGGCCGTGGCCCAGGCTAAAGACCTGCCCGCCGCCCCCGAGGGCCTCACAGCCAGCCCCCTGTCCACCAATTCCCTGCAGATCATCTGGAGCGAACCGCCCGCAGATGTCACTGACAGCATCATCGGATACGTCCTGCACATCCGCAAGATCGGGGGTGAGTGCCAGCGCGCGTACACAGACACACACACACACACACACACACACACACACACAGAGCCCGCACTTTAAATTAAAATTTAAAATGTGATAATAATAACTACATCTAAATGTCCATGTGTGATTCAGAGCCCGACAGTCTGGAGCTGCAGGAGGCCATCAGTAAAGGTACATTCCGCCATGATGTGAGCAACCTGGAGGCAGCCACCACCTACTCCCTGTACCTGAAGGCCTACTCTCCTCTGGGAGCCAGCCAGCAGTCCCGCACTGTGGTGGCTACAACACTAGGGGGCGGTAAGAACATGAAACACTGAGGGAAACATGAGCAGTTCACTTCTACTCTTCTGACTACTGATTCATTTTTATCATTAATATTTGACATCGCAATGAATGATGGTCATCAGGTGAAAGAGAAGAGGAGAGAAGATCGGGGAGATTTTTTTTCAGTCAAAATTGAGTTAAAAGTGAAAAGATAAGAAAGACTTAGCTCTAGAACTTTAATCGAGCCTAAAAAGCCCACAAAATTTTGTCTGAAAATTCAAAGATTCATGTTTATCTAAAGAAGAAAAGAAAAATTATCTCAACAAAACATTATTAGTTGGTAAAACTTTTTCAGAAGTTTCAGGTGTGTTCAAAACTCAAAAATCTATTGAATTCAGTTGCCTTGAAATTTTGTTTTTACAGTATAGGACATTATAACTGCTTCATAAATGAAACAAAGTAAGTGCGTTCAGGCAGAACTAACAGGCTTGTGTTTTTTACTCTCATTCATCAAACCATATACAAATTTTAATGCTTTATGAAAGAGCTACTGCCGATAGAAATCTTAAATTTGCAGAATTTCTTCCTTGGTCTCATATTTATTTGGTGACCCAAATAAAATCTCCTGTGACCCGCCTGTGGTTCACGACCCAGTGTTTGGGAAACACTGCTGCACACTATTGGACACCTCTGAGCTCCATCTGATGCACATTATGTAACCTGTGATGCAATAAAAACATAATCTCAGCAGCCTCCATATATAAATGGTAAATCTGATGCAAGAACATGAAATCAAGTTTGTAAGTCTTCATATATAACCATGAATCACACCCATGTTATGCAGTAGGGGAGAGTGGGGATGGTTGCAAACTCTCCAGTCTCCATCTCAGCTATTCAGAGACTATTTACTTACTTATAATAATATAATATACTTACTTATATTACATATTATATTTAATATTATAAACATTATATAAATACTATATTAAACTTGCATATGTCTGCTGATTACCTACATTATTTAAAGATGATAATTATTCACAATATTATTTTTAATTGAAAGTCAGATAACTGAGTAACTGAGTATGCACATACTGTGCATACTGATTATCATCACTCTTGCATGTTTCTGGTTGGAGGAATAAGACTTGTTGCAACCGTCCCTGTTTACAACCGTCCCCGGTCTACCCTACCATTCAATTGTAAAAGTAAATTACTTTGGTATTCTTATTTTATTAGTTTTATTGCTTCACTAGTTGTATTCTTCAAAATGTTTCTTTAGTTTTGTTGCCCATTCTGTTTTTTTTTGTTTTTTTTTGTTTGCTGAACTTCTCGGTGTTGAATCCTCCTCCTGTCAGCTGCTGCAGTGACAACATTTATAAAACTACACATGCTCATGTCTCGCCGTCTCCTCTGTTTGTTTTTTGTCTCGTCTATCAGTTTGTTTCTCATCTCTCTCCTCTTTCTGTCTCTGCTCTCCTTGCAGTGCCGAACCCTCCCACCTTCTTCACCAAGGTGGTGAACTCCAGCGCCGTTCAGGTCCTCTGGGAGCTTCCCAGTAAGGCGGGCAAGGCTGAGGGCTTCAGGCTGTCCTACCGCAGGGTCCCCCATGCCGACTTCCAGGGGCCAATCGAGCTGCCTTGTCACGTCAATGCCCACACCATCACTAAACTGGGTGAGTCTGTGTGTGTGTTCTAGGAGCAGAGAGGGTACGGTTTAGCCCTGAGCTATGTCTCTCAGGCTGCTTATAAATTGTCACCATCCAGTGAAAAACAGTCATGTTTTCAGCTTTGTGGTGATGCATTTTTCAGATGATCCGGTGGCTTTGTAAATGGTTTGTTTCACTTAAAAGAGTCATCTGTAATACATTTATTGTAATAAATCATAAATGACCACAATGTGTCATTAGAGATCAAGGAAACATGTCGAGTTGAAATATTCACTTCAGGATTACAACCTGTTTAATAGTCAATAGTCAGTTCAACTCTCTACAATGGCTACATATTTCTCCTTTCCAAATTTCAACTCATAAAGAAGCACTTCCTCCTTCCAGTTGATTGAAAACTTAAAAATGTGGAGATGAGTGGTTTTCACAGGACAGCAACAACATATTGCCTTCCTTGGTTCACCTAACACTGACCTAAATCATGTGTGAAATCAAATCTTGGTGTCTGGTTGTCATATAGCAGCATGTACAAGCAAATCAACAGTCCACTCCTCATCTTCATGTGTGACCAGCAGCATCCGTCTGCCCCCAGCGTGTGTTTACACAGTGACACCTCTGGACAGGCTCAATACCTGTAACCATAACAACACACTTACCTCAGTCACCTAGAAAATGATGATTGAATTGGAACACAAGACATCAGCTGCACCGAGCCGTCTCCTGTGATTTGATTCAGTTTCAATGAAAATCATATAACACCTCCATGAAAAGACCACATGTACGTTCTTCTGCTCCCATAAAGAGCTGTTTCCAGTCTGTCAGATGTAGACTGTATCCCATTAAATAGAAGGTCTGTGTTTCTTTGCTGTATAGTACTTTTATGTGTGGGTGGATATGGTGAAAGCGTCAAACTGCAGCTCATTTTTGACGTCCCACAGTCCTGTATGATCCCAGAAAACTATAAATTGTAGTCATAAATCTAGACAGTGTTGAACTGGTTCAGTTTCAATGAATTTCAGGTGTGATCTAGAGTGTAAGAAAAAGAGATGACTGGTTCCTCTTTAGTAGATAAAAAATGTGTCAGGTGATTTTGGAAAACAGGGAAAAAACACTGAATAAACATGAAGGAAATCCAGGCACCCCAAAATATAAAATAAAGTAGTAACAATGAGGAATATTAAAAGCCTTCATTGTAGTGGCTAAAACATTAAAAAGCCAACATGTTTCAATAATTACAGGACTTCATCTGGTCATTAAATAGACCAGAATAATCTTAAGATTTTAGACTAATACATAGCAGGTCAGCTCAACATGCAGCAATGTGAAATTTGTTTAAAGGCAAACATACAGCTCAGCATGGAGAATAATGTCCAATAATGAATGAACAATAAAATAATTTGGTTTAAGTGGGAGCACTTCTTTCGAATTACTCTGGAAATCAAGAACTGCTTCAGATCACACAATTTACTCCATCCACTGACTTTATCTCTTTTTTCTATTTTCCATATGTGCTTAATCAGTTATCTCCAGTTTCCCAGAAAACTGTTAGGAAACTACAGAATAGTGAAGTATTACTAATGATTTTAAAATGTATCTTTTGACTTAAAGTAAGTAATAATTATAACTGACCAGAGGAAAATATCTCTCCCTAAAGCCAGACACTACAGGCAAAAACATTGTTTGTTTTTCTTTCATGCATTGGCCAGTTTTGAGATTTTTGGTTTATTTTGCTTCCAAAATATGCCTTCTTTCAGACTAGTGGGAAAAAACATCCAAAATACACATTAAGGTGTTTATTCTCCTAAACTTTGTATTTGCATCTATAGATTTCTTCTAAATTCACAGAAAGTTAGCATTAGATTAAAAAACAATCTTCAGAAAACCTGTAATAAAAAAGATAATTGTCTTAATGTATGTGATGTAATTAAAAAATACTCAAATTTCCCTAATATATCAACAAATAGAAACAAGAATATTGAACCTTTTGAACCTTTATGCAGTGTTCAGGTTTCTTTTGTAGCAATGCATGCAAATTAGCATATGTTTATGCTAATTAGTTAGTTTAGTTAATGCAACATTTGCATATGGAAACATACATTTTCAGAAAACTTGTAATACAAAAATTAATCTTCTTAATGTAATTAAATAACTGGGAAAGTTTTATGGTAATATCTATTTTTAAATTAATTTTATTGTAGCTGTCATGGTATTGCAACTACTGAGTTTCGGGTCCAGTAGGATGTGAGATTAACTGTGGACAAAGCATCACACAAACAGTCACACACACATGCATACAAACACACCACCGATGGAATGACAACTAGAGGGTTATTGGCAGATTGAGCGCACAGATGCACCTGAGTGAGTCTGTGCGTGTCAATTATCAGTCAACCTTTGCTCCTCACAGTGTCTTTAATAGCTGCTGTCCACACTGTCATTGTGTGTAAAATTCACTGAACACACATTGATCCTGACAGCAGAGGAGCGATCAATGACCATCATGTTTGATGCTGCACTGTGTCGCATGTTAATCACCCCATCATCCAACAGCACTGGATGGAACTGTAGAAAAGGTGCTAAAGACTATTTGTGTAAAATGGGTCAATGCCAGTAACTGATTGAGTCGGTTCAATTCCCAGCATGCAACACAATCAACCGGAAATCCAAGAGGACACATGGCTGTCAGAGGAAGTAGAAGAAAGACAAATATATGATGTAGTATCAAAGAGAGACACAGTTCGGTTTGTTGGGTTGGTCTTGGATTTCTTCAGGCTTTACACTTGTAATCTCTGCATCAACAGTTCAGCAGGCAATGTGTAGGTTTTGTAGGAAAAGGGTAGCTGAGTATTATTGTGCTTAAAGAGGAGCAATCATTCCACTTTAAAAACACTGCTTCACATTCTGGATTGACTCTGTTTCAGAATCTGGTGCGGTGTATGAAGTCAAACTGGTGGCCTACAATGGAAACGGGGAGAGTGACTGCAACAAGAGACTGGTGTCACTGGCAGAGGAAGGCAAGAGTGACCCCGCCACTGGTGAGTGTAAACACAGACCATGTCCTGGAATATACTCTTAGATGCATAGAAGATGTAAGATATACACATCCCCAATCATTAAATAGAATACAAAACAATCTATGTCAAAAGGAAATGGAAAACAGAAAACAGAATTGAGCAAGCTCATATCGTACTGTATGTGCAAATTTGACTAAGACCATCAACTCAGACTTCTAGTGAAAGTTTTCTTAGGAGAACATAATAATGTGATATTTTGGACTGATCATTTTCATGGAATAGGAGTTGATTGCATTTTTGTCACATTATACTTGGGTAAAATCCCAAATCAACTGATGGCACAGGATGAATATCTCTTTACATTTCTTTTGGCTGCTATAGTAACACTCTAAATTAAATTCAATATGCTTTATTGGCATGGATGTAAGAAAGACAATATTGCCAAAGCAATATTGCCAAGGAATAATGAAATTAAAAATTCTCACACTAATGGCTGCAGGCTAACCTCCACAGTATTATATAGTGTCTGGTCTCAGACTTCCGACTATGAGATCAGCAATACGTAAAATCCTGGAAACATTGACCTAATATAGCCTATGCCAAAGTTTGGCTGCAGCTCAGCTTTTTTCCTTTCTTCCATCATGAGTATGTTCCTCATCGCTGCTGTGTTTGTTTCCAGGAGGGAACAGTCTGTGTCAGTGCAGGGATGGAGAGGCCTCTCTGGGCAGCGTTGTCATCGGCATCCATATTGGCACCGCCTGCATCATCTTCTGTGTTCTGTTCCTCATGTTTGGATACCGTCGCAGGTAATTACCAATACACCGTGCAGACTTTTTACTTGTATATTATACAATCAATAAATCTTGACCAATCATGAGCCACTGAATTGTGTATCCTGGAAACCTGGACCAGGCTAGTTCACTGATCAATACAACTGGCTTCTGTTCTGTAAAGTTGCGCAGAATGTGCACTCATAGCTGGAACCTGTTTACAGTTTGTTTTGCAGTAAAGGGACTCAGGACAGCTGGTCTGTTCCAAGGGACAACACAGGACACAACGGCATCCCTAAAGATGGAGCAAACCGGCCCAGAGTGGATCCAGTGCCTCAGGTAGTCACATGCTGCTCACAGCTTTCTCCACCTTACTCAGACGCTTTATTTATTCATTACAGCTTCATTTTCAAGTATCTGTCTTGTTGTAGGGACTTGAAAGAAAGGATTCTATTTAATAAATCAACAGGCACACATTTGCCATCGGCTTCCACCTTTAGCAGTCGATCCCCTTCCTTCTTTCCTTCCTTCCTTCCTTATAGTTCTAGAGGTGGATTTACCTGAAGGTTTTTATTTAACATAATGACCTTTTAATCAGATGACAGATTATCAAAAACATCCCTAATGATGGAAATCTGTCTTTGTTCTGTTTGTGCATTTGGTCAAGATGAGACCATGTAGATCTGCAGTCAGCATCAGTCACATATAACAGGCCAATATTTGAAATTATATCCATCCATCATTTCCTTCCTGGGCAGTACTGACCCACTGAAGTATTGAATCAAGTTTGATGCTGTTAATCATCTATATGTCATACGGCACCATGATATGACCTATTTTTGTAGCCACAAAGCTAAGAAATGATGGCCGAATCCCCAGATAATAAGATTGAAAAATAACAAAGTGGAATGTCTCTCTAATGTTTGTTAAATTGTTAAAGTGACCACTGGGTCCAAGATGATGAATAGCCTTAGGTAGGTGCCTTCTTGAATGACCATCCATAGATGGTTGTTTGGAATGCTGTCAGTTCTCAAATGGAGCTACCAGGAAAAACAGCTTTAAGTCAGACTAGTCTTCACAGCTCAGTAGTCAGCCTGTTTTCACAACTTGTCAAATGCAGCAGCTTGGTCAGTGCCCCTATGCTTCAAACTATGATGGTGTGTCTGGAGATGCCCCTTTTGCGTTATGTTTTGATGTTCCACTGAAGTCAGTAGATGTAGTATAAAGAGTGAGAAACACGGGACAGACTGAGGTTTGCGTAACCGTATGTTGCATAAATTACATATGTAACTATGGTTTGGGCTATGGTTACATTACGTAACTTATGTATGTTTACATAACTATAACAGGTACATATACACAACCTGTGTACGTTTGTGTAATTTACGTACATTAACTTAGGTAAGTTATGATAGTTACATGGCTACATTAACTTGCATAACTAACATATTTATTTAAACCCAAACCATGATTTTTTCCTAAACCTAACCAAGTAGTATTTGTCCCTAAATCTAACCAAACTGGGTTAACAATGTGTCAACTCTTAGTCCAGGATAGCCCTTTGCAAAGAACATGCACTGTGAATAGCCCCCAAATATTTTTTGCCCCTAAACCTAACCAAAGGGTTTTTCACACTGCAGTTACCCCAGGGCTAAAAGTGTTCTAAGAACCTTCATAGCCCCAGGGTAAGAAAGCTTTCTGGCATGTTCTTAAGTGGGCTATTTCCAACTTTAGCCTGGGGCTTGCTGGCCCTGCTCTGGAGTTTGCAGGGTTATCCCATGAAAATTGACTTAATCCAGGGCTAAAATGTGTCAGTGTGAAATGGGCAAATGGTTGTTACAGAGCAGTCAGGAATCATTCTAAAATGTTAATATTAGCCGCTGTTCAAACCAAATAGTAGAAGTGCAGTGTGAATTATATAGCCCTGGGCTTAGATTAACCCAGGGTTAACCTAAACAGATCTAAGTTATCCCAGGGACAACTCTTAGCCCAGGGATAAGAATAGCCCTTTTCTAAGAATATGTAATGTGAAAAGCCTTCAAGTAATTTTGTTTCCTAAACCCTACCGAGTGGTTCTTGTGCATTTATTTAAAAGGTCTACCCGGACATTTCACATTTATTATTGTTAGCCTTACCACAAACAACAACTGACCCTAGAAGAGTACCTACAGTGTCATAGTTTGAACCTTAGGGCCATTGACCAAGCTGTCACTTTGACAAGTTGGAAATGAGAACGTGTTTCAATAGGCTAATTTCATTGTTTCTTTGGAACTTCATTCTTACTTTGCTCGTACATGTTGTACATACATACAAGTAGTTCTGTACTTGAATAATATCTGATTCCTTGTCTTTCTTCTCTCTTGTCTCTGTTCTGACTCTTTCTGATAGCAGGTGGTCTGTCCAGCGCAGTGCCAGGTAGTCATTGAGCAGCACTTGGCAGGTTTGCCTGGCACGGGCACTGGCTAACACTGGTCAATAATATCAACACCCACCCCCCTGTCCTCCCTTCCAACAGTCTGCTATTTGCCTCCCATCAGTGAGCACCTTATGTGCTCTTTGATAGGGGTCAGCCATAGGTGTAGTCACCCCAAAACTTGCTGCTAATAACTTGAAAGTAGCCTTCACAAATCTGTGACAGAATGCTTATTGACTAGGAGACATCCTGGTCCTTTGCCACCCCACCCCCATCCTCCACCCCTACCTCAAACCAAAGCTTTAATGCCTTTATTGCCTGTGCATGTGCACATGTGCATGTCCTCAAAAAGCATTGTCACTGCAGATTAGGTCATTCTTTCTGTGTGTACACCACATCACTTTACCAGTGGAAGTCTGTTCCATAACCAAAATATAAAATTTTTCAGATCTCCTCTGGTAAGCTGACGTGAAGATGTGCACTACGGTCTTAAAAAACACATATTAAGCCAAATATTCTCACCTAACTGGAACGTTCCGATCAGTCTGTAGTGACAGAACTCTTGACTTTGCCTTCAGTTCCTCTGCAATAAGAAAGGGAAGAAACATAGCGGCCTTTGTGAACGCCTTACGGAGGTGAGAGAGTCTGATTAGAAATGATTGTCTGTAACCATACAAGCCATTTAGAAGAACCATGTAAAGAGGCATTCTTTACTCAACTCTTCCTTAACCAAAAGCTGCACGCTTCCAAAGAAAGCTACCTCAGTCTGACAAAAATGTCTGAGCCATACAAAGTTAGGCCAACGCTAGCCTGATGATGCTGCTTGTGCAAGCCTACCTCAACCAAAAAATACCCTCAAACCCTTTTCCCTGAGCATCTACGTCCTCGACCAGTGCCATGCCAGTGTACCGTGCCAGCCGCCAACCAGGCCAGTCCGGAGAGTGCTCGCCAGGATGACTACCATGGAGGGCATAACCTTGGCAGTGCCACAAGCCTAAGCCTTACTCTACCAGAGGTCGACAAGAGCCTTAACGACCTCCTGCTCCAGCCAGGTCACCTTTTGTTTCCGTCCAGGTTTGGAGGAAATCTTCTACAGATACAGAAAGGCCATGCAGTCTTTCCTCCTTTATTATTGTTGCTCCATTAAGTGGTTATCCATGGCTTTCAAATATCCACAAGTGTCCATCTCCAAAGACACATTTGTGCGGAGGATGTAGCTCATAGAAAAAATGGACCTCAAAGAGTGCTTCGGGAACCTTTTAAGCCATGCATTCGATTTTTTTTTCTATGAAGTCTATCAGAGAAACAAGTTCAACTACCAGGATACTTGTTTGATCTGCACGAACCTGATGGCATACTGAAGATAAGCCAAAAGAAAAAAAAACAACCGAGGCCATGCTGCCAAGTTAACTCTCCAGATGCCAAATTGGTCATCCTGGGACCTCGACGACTCTGAGTTGGCGGCTAAAGAAGTTTTAAGGTGATACTTGCCTCAGTGCACGGACAAGGCTCGTGTTTCACCGTGTCAGCCTATCCAAAAAGTTCTTCTATGAAAACCAAGCTGAATGATACCCAAAGATGTAAACATTTTGATGGTTTTCTTTATTTTCCTTTAAGAATTATTTTAAGAGAGACTACATTTACTTACGATTTTGGATTGTTCCTGTTTGAAAGGGGTCGCCTGCGTGTAAAGTGCTTTAACTGAACTCAAGCCAAAAAAAGTTTTCTCATAATTTCATTAACTTTTTTTTTTAAATAATATCTTTCATGTCCTTTAGTTTGGAAGTCATTGCAGGTGAACCCCGTCAACATGGAACTCTATTTTGTTGATTCTAACATTTAACTTTTAAAGAGTGACCAAATGAAGATGTCAGATATTTTCAAAGACTTTTTATGTCAATATTATAGGGAATACTCACCTCCTTTTTTTAAAGTAGTTGAATCCTTGCCAAATATTTAGCTATTGTAAAGAAATATGTAACCAAATACTTCTACATTTTTAACATTCATACTCTACCTTTACATGTCTTCATAACCAAAGCACAGAAACATGCTTGTGAATGTGATAATATACATGTGTGTGAGTGGCTAACAGTAGGTGAACTTTGAGGGCAGCAGCTTTAAGAAGGAACCACAAATTTAGATACAAAAAGGACCCAAAAGAACGCAACGCCTAAATTGAAGTCCACCTGAAATCAAATCCTATGTTTTCAGCACCCAAGATAGAGAAATTTATATTTCATATTTTCAGGTTTCATTATAATTTCTTTTTCTGTTTATTACTGACACTGACTAAAGGCTTGAATATTCTGCCACACGGTCGCATACATGGACAGCTGTGCACAGCTGTAGACTACGTGGATGCATAGGAGTGTTCCACAGTGTTCCACACATGCGCTGATGGTACTGCATAGCTTGTTGTAGCTTGTCCATGTGGAAGACACGTCATATGTCGTTCCTTGCTGAACAACCAACCAAACCAACATCAATAGGGAAGAGTACACTGCTAATATCAGATTACATGCTAGATATTTGTACCTGTAGGACATTAGGCAGTTTAAAAGCTTCCCTGCAAAGGTGAACAGATGCTAAATGATGTGAATCTCATTATTAACTGCTGCTAACATACTACATTATATACTACAGTTTGCACTCCAAGATGTTGATGAGTGCTGTCAGTCTGACACTGACAGCAGCCCACCCATTCAGAGGCTAAATGAGTGTTTCTTATTTATCTCCAAATATCATTTTTTCTTCCTTTCAGTGGTTAAAAAATAACAGTATATTTAAAAACGACTGATATGATTGTGATTTCAGATGGACTTTAAAAACGTATCCCAAATAAAACATGGAAAAAAAAAACGCTTTAAACTAGGGTTCTATTATTGCTTTGCTTCTTATTACCTCTTATGACTGAAAAAACTCAATATTGTGGTCTAAAAATGTGTGTTGCCTCAAGCTTTCATGGTCCTCAAGGTTTACCATGACCCTTTATGAGTGTTAAAGGTTTATTCAAAGCAGAGCAGTATAAAAGATAAGGGCATTTCCCCTCATCTCCTATATTACACAACTGAAAGCTGTTAAACCAACGCGATACCAAAAAGTGTATTTGATATGGAAGACCCAAAAAGTCAATGTGTTTTCGTAGTGTGAAGTGTGTAGCGGTTAAACTAGTTTTGAAAATGGAAAGCATTGCTTGCTTCTGTTTGGAACTATTCATTTTTCTGCCTCTTTTCATTTGAGTCTTCTGTTCTTCCTGCAGTGCACAGGAAAAGTTGCCAAAACGAATATTTGCTTTTTTTGAAAGTTAATTATTGTTATTATTATTATTATTAGATCTCATAACATTAATTATGATGATTTCAATTTCAAATGTTTTCTTTTTTTTGACATGTGTACGGATGATAGGATTGTTAGGATTACTTTGTGATGGTCTTTGAGCAAATAATGTGAGTTTTCCAGAGACAGTGCATTTAAAAACTGGAAAGTTTTTTGAAGCCAAACTCACGTTCTGCCCCAGAGAGCCAGCAGCAACTAGAAGAAAAAGAACTACAAAAAATGAGAAAAAAAATTTAGGAAAGTAGAAGCTGGCTGCTAGTACCAATGAGAAACAATGCTTTAATGAATTATAAGTGCTTCTCTGTTCTCTGAGCTTTCCACTGGTGTATTGTTGCCAACTGAAAACCTAAAGCTTTAACCTGTTGTGACTGAGGTCTGGTCCTCGGTCTTTGGCCAAAATGAAAAGGTCTGGAGGTAACAGACTGACTGAAGGTACACTGCAGTTGGAAACGGAGACCAAGCTGTGACGTGGAAGGTTTTCACAGTCTATAATGTAGTTCATTCACACAAAAACTATTCTAATGGTGTCAGTTCACACAAATGACAAAAAACTATTTCACCATGTTCATCTGTGACCAACCCGGTCCAGTGGAAATGAAGGAAATTCTGTAACATAAAATAAGACCTAGGGTTAGGGTTAGGGTTAGGGTTAGGCCAGGAGTCAGCAACATTTACGATCAAAAGAGCCATTTTGGCCAACAAAAAGAAAACTTTAAAAAAAAAAATGTATTCAGCATTTGTAGCTAACTTATGGAGAAGGCACCGAGCCATAGATTTAGCGGATGAACTATTACTTCCTTTTTATTTTTTATTTACTGTATGACAAATGTACGAATCACTTTACACTGTTAAAAAATAGCTGAGACGACTCAAAATTCAAGGCAACGTACTGCAATAGATTTGCAGTAGGTTCTGCTGGTTAACGTGTTTTGCTCAACTGTAATTGGAGCACAAAGCAAAAAGGGGCGGGTCTTAGGAAGGATCAGTTGTAGCTACAGTAGCAACTCTGTACAGCAAGAGTCACATAGGCTCACTTTAAACAAGCATTCCAAATTATATTTGAAAAACTCAACAGCAAAGGGAAAAAACGTTTTTTGTGATTTGTCTGAACTGACCCTTTAATGTTATTTATTTATTTATTCAGCCTGAGGGCTCCTGTTGTACGTCTTTAAGTTGTGAAAGTAATTACAAGACAACATTAGCACTTTGCCATAGAAACAGTGGCACTAATATGAACTCCTAATGACTTACACATTTACCAGTTAATATCCTGATAATAAGTGTCCATAAGCTACCCTTCTTTAAAGCACTGTACTGTTTTTCTTGATTGATATGTGGACCAAATTACTTAAAATTAATTAATTAATGTATGTTAATAGACACACTTTAGAGCAAATTAAAATAAACAAAGTAAATAATATTTGAATGAATATTTAACAGTGATAGCAGCATTTTCAGTTCCTACACAAACAGCTTGGTCTCTGTGTGACTGCAGACGCTCCGTGTGAATGTCTGGACTGACCTCTGCTTTTTCTTCTCCTTTGCTCACATTTCAACATGCCTAAAACCAAATAAAGAAATTTTGATGAATAAATCTTTCTCTGTGTGTTTTACTTTTGTTATTAGCTCAGTTAGCCTCATGATATTCTGGCAACCTGTCCAGGTGAACCCCAAGTCTCACTTAGGGTGAAATCCCTCAATTTGAATAGACAGATCCCATACATTTAGGACAGTGATGAACATGAATAGAGTGATATAATCTATACTAAATAAACCTGTATGAAATGTTACAAAATATTCAGAGCCCTGTTGTAACACAAAAGGCTTTTTATTGATTTTTATTGTGCATATATGATACTGTACTCTGATTAATATTTGACATCAAACTTGCTTGCACATAGAGAATAATAATGTTGGTACAGTCACATTCAGTACATTGTTACATAGAGATTGCTCATATATATGCATTTATAACAACAGGTTATTTCTTGCTGACTATTATAATCTAAAACAATGGGTTTCATTTCAGAAGGGAAATATTTCAGTAAGTCATGACTTCCTATTACGTCTCCAAGAAACACTCTCCATAAATACAAACTACTGTTTCTGGTAGTGATTCACAATCATGCAGGGGAACGGTAATCATCCAGTCAGAGGTAGTGTCAGACTCTTAAAGGGATAGTTGAACATTTTGGGAAATACTTTTCTGTTTTTCTGACAGCGAGATGAGAAGATTATGGAAGCCCATTTCTGCCAGTGAAAGAAAAAA
>JAJHUR010122747.1:4291-15420 GCA_027495735.1 Lutjanus campechanus | reverse complement strand
TTTAGAGTATTTTCATGGTTCTACGTTGCTGTCAGACAGACATTTCTGATGGAAAACCATCGTTATAAAAGCCAAATATTGCTCTCTTCGAACCAACCAAACTCCATTGGCAAAATCTGTAATTTTACCTCACAGGACACGGGAGTTGCTGGACTGCCGCTGCCTTGATCGTTTAGTTTGGTGACTTTAATTAATCCAAAACTAACCTCTGAAAACACAGAACTCACACAAAAACACAAACAAACTAACCAATCGAGAGACAGCAGTAGACCAGCAACTCTTGTTTTCTGCGAGGTAAAATTAGTGATTTTACCAATGGAGTTTGGTTGGTTTCGACAGAGTGATATTTGGCTGATATAACAGCTGTTTCCTGTCAGATAAGCTAAATATCCGTCTCTACAAACCGACCAAACTCCATTTTACCTCACAGAACTCAGGAGTTTATGAGACGACTGCTGCCTTTACGGGTTCGCTCGTTTGTCTTATTGTGTGACTTCACTGTTTCAAAAGGACAGTCTGGATTCACACAATAACACAAACAAAGTTAACAGATCGAGAGAAGCAGCCGAGCTCAGAAATCAGTCACCGGCGCGACGAAATAATTTTTCACATTCGCACGTTGTAATTTACACTCAGACGTGGAGTGAAATGTTGCACTGCAGCATCAAGGAGAACACGAGCAGGCTGAGGTGAAACTGTGAATAAAGTAAAGAATCCATTAAAATACACCCTGATTGGGATATCCTCTGTTTGATTCTGGTCTGATAAGTTTTGTGGGAGGTTTTTTAATCCTTCCAGCACTTTAAAGGGAAAAAAAATATATTTTTTGCAGACTGATCTGATGTGAGGAGAATCTCCTCAATAACATAAAATCAGCTCATTCACTGTGCTTCCTCGTTTATTGAGCAGATTTTTATTTTATTTATGCAAAATAGATGAGAATTAAGAGATAAATCTGTTACAGCAGAGAGTTTTATGTTTATGTAAAATAGATTTATTCAGACGTGAGACCAAAAGGGGCTGAAACGTGGGCTTGATTATGAATCCTGAGATGCTGAAAAGGCTTCACAGATTTAAAGAAGTGACAGAAAAAGAGTTTTTATTTGTGTCAGTGGTCGGTTACAGCAGGTTAACTCGCCTCTAGATGGCACTGTTGTCTTTATCAGAGCAAACGGTGCAGGTTTGACACCTCTTCTTCCTCCTCTTCCTCCTCCTCCTCCTCCTCCATGTGTCTCTTTTACAGAAGGTGCACGAGATGCTGAAGAAGGGCTGGGACGCCGAGGGCTCGCCGTTCAAAGGGCAGCAGTTCGACCCGTCCATGTTCGACATCCCGCCCAGCGCCGTGCAG
This sequence comes from Lutjanus campechanus, assembly GCA_027495735.1. Classification (NCBI taxonomy): domain Eukaryota; kingdom Metazoa; phylum Chordata; class Actinopteri; order Lutjaniformes; family Lutjanidae; genus Lutjanus; species Lutjanus campechanus. The sequence goes on along the minus strand of JAJHUR010122747.1, from coordinate 14,072 downwards.
TTCTGAGCCCCCCCCTCCCCCTCCCCCTCTGATCTCAGCCAAATATGAACAGTTTATTTTACAGAAAGTCGAGGTTTGTGTTGGAAGTTTGTCCGTAACTGTAAGAGCAGAACTGAAGCTGGAGTCACGGACGTGACGAGGACGTTTGTGTCGTATGAAACATTAATTTTGATGTTTTGGCAGAGTGACATCTGATAAATATGTGAACTTTGTTAACTGCTCTTTATTTAATAAATAATACAGTGCCTATATCAGGGGTCTGCAACGTTTAGGATCTAAAGAGAAAATAAAATCTGTCTGGAGCTGCAACTGTTACATTTTCTCTTTTCCATGAAGACTTTTTTAATTTGGTGTCCATAAGAAGTTAATGGAGACTGAAGAAGACGAGTCACACACACAGACTCAAAGTTTCAAGGTAACGAACTGCGAGAGATTTTTGACTTTTGAGCCCAACTCAGACTTTTATGTTTTGAAATAAACTTCAGAAAGTTTTGCCGACTCGTCATCTATTGAGTCTTTGAGTTGGTTTGGTGCCTGAAAATTAAATGGTTTTAACTGAACATTTTAAGCATCGTTCACTTTAAGTTAAATTGATTTACTCTGTAATATTTTAAATACAAATTCTTGGGAGGTTTCTAAAACTTAAAGATTTAAGTTTATCTAAATAAGAAAAGTAAATTATCTCAACAAAAGATTGTTAGTTGGTAAAACTTTTTCAAAACTTCAGAATTTGACTTGGGCTCGAAATTATTGCATCTTTTCTCATTTTTACAGAACTGAGTGATTCTGGTTATGACAAATCTTTTAAACATTTAATCAGCAGGGCTGATCAGGAGACGTTTAGTTTCCACTGGTGGAAACGACATTTCAATAATATGTTCAACACTTCAGGTTAAATTAATTAACTTCAGATATCTTAAAACAACACATACATATTTATTTTCACATGTAGAAATGATATTTCAGTCAGTGTGAACTGATTAACAGAAGTTTAATGTAACTACAGACGTCAGTCATTTCTTTTTCATTAGATAATCATTAATACATTTGTCACCCTAATCAGCATTTTGTATCAATACATTGAAGATTTGTATAATGACATTTTAAATAATATCTGAATTTCAAGTCTGACGCTTCTAAAAGGGATCTTATATATTAGAGCTACAATGATTCATTGATTATTATGATAATTGATTAATCAGGTTGTTGTTGTTTTTTTGAGTAAACTGAATATTTTTGAGTTGTGGACAAAACGAGACATTTGAAGACGTCATCTTGGACTCTGACGGACATTTTTCAACATTTTATGAACCGAACAACTGATCGATTAAATGAGAAAATAATCGACCAATTAATTGATGATGAAAAGAATCACCAGAAGCTGCCCTAAAACACCTTATTATGCAAAACAATTTTGTGATATTTTTATACAGAAGTAATCCAAAAGTAACAGAAAGAAACTGAGTTACATTACTTTAATATTGTGATACTTCTTTATAGAAACGTTAAAAAATGACTCTGAACAATCAATCAATTATCAAAATAGATGCAGATTAATTTAATAGTTGTTTGATTATAGATCAGTTGTTTTAGCTGTACGTGTTTTGTTTTGATTGATTGATTGATTGATTGATTGAAATATAAAAAATATTTAAATTTCCACCCAGTGAAGTGTTTTTTAAACTAAAGGTCATGATAATTAATTATGGTAGAACACATAATAATCCACATTTTTACTCAGATTACATCTTGTTTCATCTGTAACTATAATAGAACACAGTTAGCTTTACTTCTGTATCCAGATTACGATGTAATCTATTACTCATGAAGCCTGATAGTGGAGCAGAGGACTGTTGAGGCTCCTCTGCTCCCCTTCAGACAGGAAGTTATCTTTTATTTTCCTTTACTGGACTCTGATCTCTCGCTTCATTAAAAACTTCTTCCCGTCTTCGCTCAGTTCGATCACAAACGTTCTGCTGAGATGTTCTGACTCCGGTTCTCTTCTCCTGCGTCCATTAATCCTCAGCAGTGAAGTGCTGCATGTCCACACTCGTCTGTCTTTCCACCGTCCACGTGGAGAGAGCGAGCTGATGATGGGAGGAAGAGGAGGAAGTGAAGCCTCGTGTCTCCTCTTCATCAGCTGGAGGCAGAAGGTGACATTTAAATATGACCCGAACGTTCAGATCAGATGTTTGTCACATACATACGTTTCTTCTTTTAGTCTGAAAGACAAAAAGTCAAAGTTCTCTGAATAATCTATAATTAAATGACTTAAATTAATCTGCATCTATTTTGTTGATCGATTAATTGTTCTGAGTCGTTTTTTTAATTTAAAAAAGTCTAAAATTCTCAGATTTCAGCTTCTTAAATGTGAATATTTTCTGGTTTCTTTACTCTCTGACAGTAAACTGAATATTTCTGACAAAACAAGACATTTCAGGACGTCATCTCGGACTTTGATCAACATTTTTCAATATTTTCAGGAATTTTATGGCACAAACAACTAATTAATTAATCAAGGGAATAATGGATAGATTAATCAATAATGAAAAATAAAAACGTTACAGGAAAGACGACTGTGACAGGATTAATTAATCAGTTGTTTGAGAAAATAATCATTAGTTTCAGCCCGAAATCATGAGCAATAATTGGGGGAATCAGCTGATAAAAACAGATTCAAAAGTTGAATTTTAGTGAAATAAAGATCAGAATGAATCTTCATCCAACTTTGTTTCGGTCTTTATTTCTTCCCTGGTCATTGATTATTAATCAGTTATTTGTGGGTCATTTTTAAAGACATTCTAGCTTCTTAAATGTGAATATTTTCTGGTTTTTTCCTGTTTTTTTAAGACATCATCTCTCTTTGATCAACATTTTTCACCTTCATATTGCGATTACAATATCAGTCAGAAATAATCGCGATTAGATATTTTTTCAAAATCCTTCAGCCCGATCGCTGTATTACTCCTGAAATACTGACAAAATAATTCAAGAATTTATTTGAAACTTTGTCAAATCACACAAAAGCAGCTGACGCCCATTTCAACCAGACAGACCAGAAAATTAATTATTTATTCTGCCTCTGATTGATGAACACAAAACTGAACCTTAATCACTCTGATCAATGGAGGCAGCGAGTTGTGGCCAATCAGAGGCAGAGTTCCCAGAATACAGCTGGGAAAAAATTAAGCATCAATCAATCAATCAAAACTGTCCTCTGTGGTCGACTGGAGCAGGAGCTGGGACGGGTTACTGGAGGCCAAACTGAAAGTTTTTGAGTTTTGAATCAAACTCTTAAAAAAAGGTTTTGCTGACCTCGAATCTTTTGTTGAGATAATTATTTCTCTAAACAAACAAACGTGCTGAGTAAACTCATTAAAGTTAAAGTTAATAATTGAATATTTTAGTAGCAACCATTTAATTTTCAAGCACCAAAATAATAACAAATCACCCCCAGACTGATTAATACGGCTTAAATGAAAATCATCTTTTTGCAGAGCTGCAGGATATGGCAAAAAAAAAAAACATATTGCAAATTATTTTGACAGATGTTACAGTATGATTCACAGTTATTGGGAATGATCACTTTTTCATCACAATTTTAATTTTCACAGAGAAAAACTATTAAAATCATGACGATGTGACTTTTGTTGCACCAAACAAACAGTGAAGAAGAAGATCTGCAGACCAACACGTCATTTTTTTCCATTTTGATCATATTTTGATGAATTGTGCAGCCCTGATTTTTTGTTTTATTTTGTTAAAAAGTGACGTACAGATGCAGACTCACACGCAGCCAAACAGTCCTGTGTAATTACTGAAGTGCACCGAGTAGAAGTGCATTAAATTTTCTGCAGTTTTTGATTCACTGAGGGCTTCCTCATGAAAGTCTATAAATAGACTCAAACCGGCAGCCCCAGTAAGTTCCAAGTGAAGTAATTTCATTATCGTCTGCAGGCCTCTCTTCATTATATGATTTATAATAATGTGTAATCAAACGCTGCGCTCCCCCGCACTCTTCAATCAGCACACTCTCAGCCTCTGATTTCACTTTTTCTTTACTTCTTTTCACTGTAAAAAATAAACTATTTGTTTTAACTTGAGAGAGTTGGTGTCTGGGCTGCCTTAAAAAACAGATTTATACAAATTCAGTTGAGAAAACGTTCAGTGAGCTTAAGATATTAAGTTGAACCAACAACTCTTCAGCCACACTGACAAACATTACACATTTTATTTCCTTTTACATTTTGAAAAGTCAGTTCCTCGATGACAAATGTTGTGTTCTTGTGGCATCTTTTTTTTGTCTTCTCTCAAAAGCTGCGAACGTTAGCATGTCTGGCTAACTAATGCTAGCTTACTAGCTGCATCTGCATTTGTTCTGTGGGGGTTTGAGGAGGAAGATGTGGGCTGATGCAGAATCAAAGTGGGTTGATGACGATGCATCTCTCTCTGGCTCGCTGTCTCAGGTCTGAGCCGCGTTAGCTTAGCTCTTACTCTGGTTTATTCAGGCTGGGTGACCGTCTGAAGGTCCGCTGCACTAATCGAGTCCCTGTGCTTCCTTTTCCCACTTTAATGAGTGTATTTCTGTCATCTATCATGTCGATATACCTGCTGTATTCCACCATCTGACCAATATTTGCTGAGATGTAAGCTAGCTTTAGCCTCAGTCTGTTAGCATTAATGTTACATCATGTACGCAGCTGTTAGCTAACTTTACATAAACACTTTCACAGGGTTCTTCTTTTAAAAAGTGCCAGATAGAAACATTAAAAACGTCAGCTGAAGGCGGACTTGACTCAAGTTGAGTTAGCATTAGCTTACATTAGCTAACTACACTTATGAAATCTGCTTGCGAGAGACATAATTTTAGCCGACAAAATCCGTGGTTGCCAGCTAGAAATGAGAATCTGCTTTTGTTTAACTTCTCTAAGGAATCACAGACCTTGTGTTTCAACAATTACTCATAATTTCGATGTTAAATCTGTCTCCATTATCACTGTAAATTGCAAAAAAAATGCCGTATGAGGACAGAAAAATGGTCAGGCTTAGTGTGACCTTTGTTAGAGGCCTTCTCTTTAAATCAGGGTCAGGGTTCCAGTTACAGTGCAGGTTTATTCCATCTGCATTCATGACAAAAGAACATAAGAGCAGAATCGTCATGTCTTATGGAAAAACAGCGCATGTTCTCTCTGGAAAGACGGCATCACGTTACTATTAGCTGGTGATACAGAAGGGATATTTTTACTGAGAATAAAACACATAAAAACAGACAGCTGAATTAATAAAAACATGGCAAAATTAACGTAAGACAACTAATATCCAACTGAATACAGTCAGCTTATGTTTTAAGCGCTTTAGAAGTTAGCTAACATTGTCCACATTTATTCAAAGAGACGTTAACTCGGTGCAAATCCTCCTTTGCTTTGAGGATAGTACCCATAATCCTTCGCTACTACTAATATCAATGCGGGTAAGAATTAAGAACAGCAGATGGCGTTTTCCCATTTAGCGGGATTTAACCATTAATTTAACATTTTAGCTATTTCACAGTAGCAACAGTAACTAAGGAGGGCGGTGCTTAGCGAAGGGTTGCTTCACAGGGATTGGCTGAATTTGCGTGAACTGTTGCGATTCCAACTTCACAACTTCCCGTAGGGGACTGAAATGTGGGTATCGTGTAGCCTATCAAAGTTGGAGAGTTGTTGATGGTCAAACGAAAAGTGTTACAAACATCCCCGGTCTCCCCTACCACCAGATCCCTGCCTGGTTCCGTACAGAAATAATTCTGTGTTGATTCCACTGTAATTTTTTTTTACAGTGTGGCTCTTTTTTCTGATCCGGAGGAACACGTCATGTGGTGAGCTCACATTACCAGTTAGTGTGGTATTTAAAGAGTCCGTCCTCCCCGCCTGACGGAGCGGAGAACCCACAGCCGAGCGAGCCGGTGGGACCGTGTCAGCGCGCGCGCGCGTGTGTGTGTAAGAGAGGGTGTGTGTGTGCGCGTGTGTGTGAGTGTTTCGCACCGGGCTGCAGCTGAACCGTCCGGAGGTCTGAGGTGGGCGGAGACAGAGAGCACCGAGAGGTCCTCCTCCTCCTCCTCCCGTCCGTCCGTCCGCAGCGACGCACCGAGCGCATTCCGGACTCCCGCACCCGTCCGAGGAGGAAACATCATGGCAACGACTACTTGTACACGTTTCACAGATGAGTACCAGCTGTACGAGGAGCTTGGCAAGTACGTTTCACTGCTTCTTCTTTTTTCTTCTTTCTCTGAGTCTCCTGCCTGCATGACCCTGTCCTAACCTAAACCGCACCAGAGCCATGAGGGATGGAGCTCTCTGCTCCACATCTGCGGTGATGGATGCGGCTCCATCCCTCCAAAACAAAACGCACGCTGCTCCGGAGCGTCTAAAATTAGCCTCAGTGCATGGCTTCTTCTTTTTTAATTCTCACACCATCAGGGGGCAGATAGTTGGATTTTGCATGAAGATGGGGCTGCAGGAGCACTTCTGGGCAACCCCCCCCCCAACACACACTCACACACTCTCCACCCACTCCTCCACCTCCTCCTCCTCCTCCTCCTCTCAGCTGCCCAAAGGCTAATTAGGGACAAACAGGCCTAATATGAGGGAAGAGCTCAAGTGTTGGAATTAAGCTGCCTCATCATCATCAGCTGGCTTTAATCACAGCAGCACTCAGCTTCAGGGCTGCAACCAGCCTCTAGATTCATCGATTAATCGATTAGTTGTTCAGAAGATGATGAAAAATGTTCCACAACTCAAAGATATTCAGTTTATTGCTGCAGAAGAGCGAAGAAATCAGAAAATATTCACATTTAAGACGCTGAAATCAGAGAATTTCTTCTTAAAAATTTACCCAAAATGATTAATTATTAATTATTATCAGAATAGATTAATTAACTAATCGATTAATCGTTGCAGCAGCTGTCAGAGAAAACTGCTGCTGCTGCCTTTCATCTACACAAGGTGATATCTAGAACCATAAATGGTTCCTCGCCTGGTCCCCAGAGGAGATCCCTCTTTGGTTCCTGGCACGACCTTTTACCAGAAAGTTATACCTAGAACCTAACATAGGCTAGAGGGTTCTACTTAGAACCATCTGTGAAAGGTTTCACCCAGAACCCCCTATGTGACGTTCTACAGAGAACCCTTCTATTGTGTGATGTTCCGCCCAGAAAACTCTGTGAGGGTTCCTTTCCAGAACCTTTCCACCTTCTGAGGTTGTGAACAAGAACCCACCCAGGAGGTTCTATGAAAACCTTTTTTTAAATATTCCAAGGGTCTAATCTAGAACACACCGAGGGGGTTCTATATCATTGTACAAAGAACCCTTGATGGAAGAGTTCTTCAAGGATTCTAAAAGTGCTAACAAGAACCCGCTCGGGAGGATCTTTGTTATATTCCAAGGGTTTTATCTGGAACCCATCCAGGGGGTTCTGAAAACCCCTTTTATATTTTGGTACAAAGAACCCTTGATGAAAAGGATTCTAAGGGTGCTAACAAGAACCCACCACTGGGTTTCTACTGAGAACCTTTTTTATATTCCAAGGGGTTTTATCTAGAACCCACCAAGGGGGTTCTACTGAAAACCTTTTTATATTTTATCTAGAACCCACTCAGAAAACTTTTGGATTTCCAAGAGTTTTATCTAGAACGTACTCAGGGGGTTCTACTGAGAATCTGGTCATATTCCAAGGGTTTTATCTAGAGCCAAACAAGGGATATCATGGCACAACAACATCAACAGTCTTTGAAGAACTCTTTGTCCAAAGAAGGGTTCTTAATGGAACCCTCAGTCTTGCAAATAACCCCTGACAAAAACCTCTTCGTTCATCAGAAGCAAATGGTTCTGGTTAGAACCTCAGCCTGTCAGGGAGAACCCTTTTAGAACCCTTGTTTCTCAGAGTGCAGTGTTAATCTTGTGAGGTGTGTTCTGTGTTTAAAAGCAGACAGAACTTCAGCCTGTCAGGGAGAACCCTTTTAGAACCCTTGTTTCTCAGAGTGCAGTGTTAATCGTGTGAGGTGTGTTCTGTGTCTAAAAGCAGACAGAACTTCAGCCTGTCAGGGAGAACCCTTTTAGAACCCTTGTTTCTCAGAGTGCAGTGTTAATCTTGTGAGGTGTGTTCTGTGTTTAAAAGCAGACAGAACTTCAGCCTGTCAGGGAGAACCCTTTTAGAACCTTTGTTTCTCAGAGTGCAGTGTTAATCTTGTGAGGTGTGTTCTGTGTTTAAAAGCAGACAGAACTTCAGCCTTTCAGGGAGAACCCTTTTAGAACCCTTGTTTCTCAGGGTGCAGTGTTAATCGTGTGAGGTGTGTCCTGTGTTTAAAAGCAGACAGAACTTCAGCCTGTCAGGGAGAACCCTTTTAGAACCCTTGTTTCTCAGAGTGCAGTGTTAATCGTGTGAGGTGTGTCCTGTGTTTAAAAGCAGACAGAACTTCAGCCTGTCAGGGAGAACCCTTTTAGAACCCTTGTTTCTCAGAGTGCAGTGTTAATCGTGTGAGGTGTGTTCTGTGTCTAAAAGCAGACAGAACTTCAGCCTGTCAGGGAGAACCCTTTTAGAACCCTTGTTTCTCAGAGTGCAGTGTTAATCGTGTGAGGTGTGTTCTGTGTTTAAAAGCAGACAGAACCTCAGCCCTTCAGGAAGAACCCTGTTAGAACCCTTGTTTCTCAGAGTGCAGTGTTAATCTTCTGAGGTGTGTTCTGTGTTTAAAAGCAGACAGAACTTCAGCCTGTCAGGGAGAACCCTGTTAGAACCTTTGTTTCTCAGAGTGCAGTGTTAATCTTCTGAGGTGTGTTCTGTGTTTAAAAGCAGACAGAACTTCAGCCTGTCAGGGAGAACCCTTTTAGAACCCTTGTTTCTCAGGGTGCAGTGTTAATCTTCTGAGGTGTGTCCTGTGTTTAAAAGCAGACTCGGAGGTTTTGAGGATTGTTGTGTGGTTTATTTTTTGGAGGATTGTTGAGGATGTGTGGCCCCTAACAGGATGCAGACTAATGGAGAGAGACTGGAGAGGCTCTGGGTGCCACAGTGGGTAGATGCAAAGTGGACTCAGTGTCTCTGTCAGGTTGTGCGTGGGTAGAGAGGATCTCTCTCTCTCTCTCTCTCTCTCTCTCTGCAATGTTTGCCTCACAGGAACATTTATTCCACCACACCAGCACTGGAGGGGATATAAAAAACAAAAAGAAAAGCTGAGTGCTGCTGCTGGTGGATGGTTTCACTCCTCGTGTTGATATTTTACAGACTGCTTTGACTTGTTTGGTGACGGCTGGGATCTCCAGGCTCGTGTGTGTGTGTGTGTGTGTGTGTGTGTGTGTGTGTGTGTGTGTGGGACGTGATGATAAGTTAAAGACAATAGACTGAAGCAGCAGCTGCCCTCGCTGATAACAGAGCTTCATTGCTGTTTTGCTGGTGTTGTCACTTCTCATCGTTGTTGTTGTTGTTGTTGTTGTTGTTGTGTGTTCGCTCTTTCTGTGTGTGTGTGTGTGTGTGTGTGTGTGTGTGTGTGTGTGTGTGATGCAGACCGGAGGATGTTGAGCGGGTCAAGTGTTTGGAGTCAGGCTGATGTACAGAGTTTAAATAATAAGTCGATTAATCAAAAAGTTGATTGACAGAAATAAAAGTCATATGGCAAATATTTAGATTATTTTTTATTTAATTCAATTAAATTTTTCTGTTTTTAAAACCAATGCAATTAATTGATAGGTTGTTTAGCCCATAAAATGTCAGAAAATGTTGAAAAATGAAAGAATTTTGATTTTTTTCATC